>CM059195.1:11077700-11339793 GCA_030323885.1 Branchipolynoe longqiensis | reverse complement strand
TTTACCAGAATGAATCACATTTATTACATCTGTAGTCAGGTCTTTGTTTATTTTCTGGAGTTTTACATCCTGGCAACATCTAGGGTCATATCATAGCGGGTACTGTCTTGTGACAGTGTGCACTTATGATGACTTTATAGTACTTCCCAGGTCACCAGCACCATGAGCTGATATCATCATCCTGACACTGAGCTAACCAGTCCGTGCCCTAATGTCCTAGTCCTAATAATGCCGGGCGCCAGGTAGGAAGCAACCAGCATCAAATTGGTTTGAATCGACCGGCAATCAGAATTTGTGACCTTCCACATCGGAAGCCTACCGACTCGGCCACCGCGTCTAGTATAATGCGCACTTCAGAATATTGATTGAGCACAGACGATAATAACTGAAAAGAGCAGATGACAGTGTGACGTCACAGGTGCTTGAGAACAGTGCACTACAGCAATGGCGCGAAAATGGCGAGTACCCACCTGAGAGCCCTCCTGCACCTCGATCGGAGGACCCGGGAACTGCCCGTTCACCGTCAGCACCGTCCTCCTCACCCCGTCGGCCGTGATGACGTCAGCGGCGTCCACAAACCTTCCGATGACGTCATCGGGCAGTGGGTTGTCGAGGTTGGCTACCACCTGGAGGCGCGTTCCATTGAGGGCGACGTCATAGTGCTTCTTGGGTCCCTTGTAGACCATGGTGCGCTGCTGCCGCATCTCCATGGTGAACACGCACACTGCCTCCCTGCAGACGGCCGCCCTGGAGGAGCCCGCCAGGATCAGAACGAGGCCGGCGGAGGTCAGTAAGGTCAGCGCGGGCAGGAAGCGCATTGGCGGCATCGCGAGGCCACAAGTAGGTGGCGCTGTGAGTGAGCAAAAAGGGGTGTAGTGGTCGTCACAGGTGGCGTTTCACTCATCATGCACATCACGCATATCACGCGCATAACACATATCATTATCAACCACCTTACATCATGCACATCATAAACATTACACATCATACACATGACACACATCATACACATTACACAGATCACACATTTCATACATCACGTGTATCACGCACATCACACATATCATGCATATCACACATCAACTGATCACACATATCTCACAAATCAGACATATCACATGTATCACTCACGTGTCACACAGATCACAACTATAACATCGTTTCCATATAGTATGCTGCGCACTGAGCTGCTATGCACGATAGTTCTTTCAGTGACGTCAGAGGTCGGGTTGGTAGTGGAAGCGGTCTATTGTATGCACATGTGGGTAGTTAGCTGTTTCTCAGCTGAATAGCTTGGATCTGGTATCTACCGCCATCTTGAATGGCATTGGTTTACGCCATGGATGGGTAAAATTGCCTCATGATTTTTGTTGTTGGTTATTTTTTTGTGATAAGTTTAATTAACCTGTCCATAACGGATAAGTGTATTAACACTTGTTTTAGCCACAGGGCAGCATTAGTACAATTTGATTCAAGTCTTTTGAATTCTGCTTTAGTAATAATGTTGGTGTTGTTATTGTTTCTTGTTTGTGGGTTGCTTGTAGATTGCAAACAGTCAACATCTGGCTTTTACCTTACTTTGTGTTCATCCATTTACCTATTATTTTTGGGAGTTTTTGTGCATTTCTATTTTAATTAGTTAATTTCATTAGTTGATAGTAAGGTCTTCGTTAAACGTATATATTTTAACAGCTGTATATAGTTACTTGTTTGCGTTGTACTAAGGAAAATTATACATGTTACTGTTGTTATTGTGAAATTCGGTATTTATAAACAAGTTTTAACATGAACATTGGTTGTAAGGCTTGCATTGCGTTTGACTCGCGGCGGAGGAGGAGGACCCCCCCCCCCCCCCCCCCCCCCCCCCCCCCCCCCCCCCCCCCCCCCCCCCATCTTCCCTCCTCGCGACGGTTGGCGGTTACGTCACCCCACCCCGCACCCTGGGTCTCGGCCCTTATGGGGCTGTCACACTACGACGCTTCCACCGGCTACCCGTCAGCATTGAAAATACAATTTTAAGCGTCGAGAAACGTCCAACTTTTCGGCGGTTTGGGGACAAAGTTTGGCGTCAGCGCAGCGTGTTAGTAGCGCGCGGCCAACGTGTCGACGCGTTGGGGAAAAAAAAAAAAGTTTGGCGCGACGTCTTCATATAACCTTAAATGTTGTTAGCGCGTAAAACAACAACGCCCAGTTTGCCGCAACGGGTGGGAATGACCCTCCCGCGTGCACGGCGTCTGCCTAGTGTTCCCATAACGTTATTCCGGCGCGTCCAACGGAGCTCGACGACCGCCTAATGTCCTCCTAACGTCCTTACCCATATATTTGCTCACGCTGCTGGTCGTTGTTGTTTTTTTGACATGCTTAAAACCTTGGCCGACCGGCAACGCACGCCGGCGTTCTGCGCCGACCATCAACGTCAAGGATAGTGTACCGATTTGTACCGACGCGCGCATAACACGCCCCCAGCGTGTGCCGCCGTTTCCCTAATTATCGCCCAAAATCACCACATGTTGACGGGTCGCCGGCGAGAAGCGTCGTAGTGTGACAGCCCCATTATATTTTTATAACCGAGCCCAGCTGGACCGCACTTCATCCACACCTCTCTCTATCTCCTTTCCACTGGTCTTGCTCCTCTTTGATATGTCTGAAAAGAGTTCCAGGAGGGGGAGCCCACCAGCATTTCACTTTCTACTCTTCCTCTGTCCGTGTCTTTGGCTTGCGGGCTGGTCACTAAACAGCAAATAGACACGGTCATTTGACTCAACTCTCCAAATTTCTCTTTCCTAGATTTTACCCCTTTTTTTTCTTCTCCCAGGCATACACCTCACCCTGACATGTGAAGTTGTGTGCTTGGGTGGGGCCCTGTACCTTTAAGTTTCTCTCGCTTTGTTCTCGTTGCTGGAACCACCGTTTCAGACAGAGGAAGCTCGAGACAGGTGTGGGAGAAAGGGGCTTTATTTGAGGCAAGTAACAGTGGTACAAGGTTCAAATTCTTTCAATATAATGATAAAATGTCTAGGTGAGTTCAGTCCACTTGGTCAATGTCGGCCGATGGTAGAGGGAGGACCTGGGAGCTTGAGGAGGTAGGCCCGGGAGCCGACCCCCATGAAGTGGCTTAAAATAGAGGGTGCGTGTGGTAGAATAAAACAGTTTGAAGGTTGGAGCCTGAATGCGGGTCAAGCTGGGGTAAGGGGAGGAGGAGAAGGGCGCCCATGCGCCGCTTGGTGATGTGAGCGTCTCGGGTTTGCCCCGCCGGATCAACCACAATTCTAAATAATGGGCCAATGCACCACTCTTTACCCGCACTTCGTCGAAACCCTTGCTGCTGTCTGCTGGATACAAGTGCTCAACTACCGCCGGACCATCGTCAGGTTACAAACATCCCCAAGCAAGCAAGCCTCCAGCCTCCGGGTCCCCTCCCGTGACCCTGTCCTGCTGCTTTTAAAGCTGTATAGTCCGATGAAAGCATCACCTTTTCTAAACCCATAAACATCGATCTAATTGGATCCTACATATTGAACTTAGATACTGGTGCGCTTAGTAAGTATTTATTACTGCTAAAAGGGGATAATAACTGAATTTAATAGAACGTGTCATTTTTTAAGCCTATTGTGTCAAAATGTTGTATGTGCATGCCAAAAAGAAATTTCCTTTTTGGTTCACTTCAAATATCTCCAAAATTATATATATTTTCCTTTCTACACAGTAACAAAGACTTAATAAGTGCACTAGTATCTAAGTTGGATACGTAGGTTCAAATCTAGATAAGTGTTTGCCGTTTTGAAAATATTACGCTTTTAAAATATTTGATCAGACTATGCAACTTTATTGTCATTCACTGGGACTAAACGGCGGCGGTGGCCAAATTGGTAGAGCGCGGGCCTCGCATGCGGGAGATCGGTTTCCTGGTCGAGTCAAACCAATGACTTACAAAATTGATACTTGTCACTTCATAGCCTGGCGCTTGGCATTAATAGGATAGGGCAAGGACTGGTTATCTCAGTGTCAGGATAATGTGACAGTGGGATATTGTGCCACGGTGCCGGTGGCCTGATTTCCCAGTGGGGCAGCACTATAAAAGTCACCACGAGTGCCTACTGTCACAAGTCAGCACCCGTCCTGATATTACCTTAGATATTGCAGGAAGGTAAAACTCCAACAACCAACCAACCAAACCAACCACTGGGACCAGTGGTCGTGGACGTGACAAGCGTGCCATGAGTTAGTGTTCCTTTCTACACAGTAACACATACTTAATAAGTGCACTAGTATCTAAGTTGGATACGTAGGTTCAAATCTAGATAAGTGTTTGCCGTTTTGAAAATATTACGCTTTTAAAATATCTTACCTGCAGGTACTTGGACTATTGACGTGCAAGTTTCGATGACTTTCCCAAAGACCAACTGAGGTCCCCAGATGGTATTGCTGGGCTTGGCGTTCCTTCTTGGCGATCAGTAGGAACATACAGCCCTGCGGTGGGATCGTCCACAACACCTGTATTGCGCGCCACTCAAGCAGGCCAGGGGAATATATGTCTCCTTGTGGCTGTGTGTGTGTGTGGGGGGGGGGGGGGGGGGGGGGGGGAGGGGAAAGTGGGAGGAGGGAGGACGGGAGGACGGGAGGAGGGTGGAGGGAGGAGGGTGGAGGGAGGAGGGGGGGTTTAAGGAGGACTCAAGGTTTGTTTGTTTGTTGTTGTTTTACGTCCTAGCAACATCTAAGATCATATCAGGACGGGTACCGACTTGTGACAGTAAGCACTGATGTCGATTTTATAGTGCTGACCCACTGGGAAATCAGGCCACCAGCACCATGACGTGATATCCCACTCAGTCACATTATCCTGACACTGAGCCAACCAGTCCTTGCCCTATCCTAATAATACCGAGCACCAGGCTAGGAAGCGACAAGTATAAATTTTTAAGTCATTGGTTTGACTCGACCGGGAACCAAACTCGTGAACTCCCGATCTTCCGCATGTGAGGCCTGTGCTCTACCGATTCGGCCACCGCGCCCGGTCGGGACTCAAGGAGTGTGAGGTGAGGTGGGGTATGGTAATTCTGTGTGTGCTTAACCAATGGATGCGTGACAGCCCTCGCTTTTGCCCCGTGCTTTGGGAGTTGCCTGTTCGCCCAGTTCCTCCAGTTTCTTTGTGTTTGTTTTTGTGAAACACAGACACACACAGACACATACACACACAGACACATACACACAGACACACACACAGACACACACATACAGATACACACACAGACACATCCACACACAGACACACACATACACACAGACACACACAGACTAGTCGCAGTCCTGAAGAGTCCAGGGGTAAGTGATACCCCTGTCACACTACGACGTAATGAGCCAACGTGAGCCTAACGTGGTCATTTTTCGTCATTACGTTGGGTTACGTCATGATGACGTCAGAATGACGTTTGAATGACGTCGAGCTACGTCATATTACGTCATGTTACGTCGAGTTACGTCAAGGTTTTGGACATGTTCAAAACTTTCGACGTAGGTCGAACGTAAGGGTTTACGTTCGCCGTACGTTCTGTTCATGTTCAGTGAACGTCAATGACCTTAAACGGACGTTATTTCAACGCTGCTCACTACATTCAACTACGTTCCACTAAGTTCCACTACGTTCCACTACGTTCCACTACGTTCCACTACGTTGACCCACATTAAACCAAGTGCAAATGCCTACGAGGCTTAATGGGAACGTCAGGAGAACGTCAGGAGAACGTCAGGAGAAAGTCAGGAGAACGTCAGGAGAACGTCAGGAGAAGGTGCATTCAACGTACGTTCAACATCTCATGACATAGCTAACGTCACGTAACGTTCTTCTGGTGATGGAATAACGTTCATAACGTTCCGTGAGCGTAGTGACGTTGTCCTCTCTCGGTGATTGACGGTATCACTATGCTTTACCAACGTTACGCTCTCGTCCACTATGCTCCATCCACGTTCAACTTGTGCCCAAATTTGCATACTACGCCGAGAAGTTCAACGTTCTTCACGTTCTCCCTACGTTGACGTCGTTACGTCATAGTGTGACAGCCCCATAAGGACAGGTCATGGATGAAAGGATGCTGTAACGAACCACAATGGGATGGGATCCTCTCCCACAGGCCTGTATGTCATCTGCGTAGATGTACATAGTAAGCTAAGTTATCATATACAGGTTAGGAAAAAACTTTGAAAATTCAAAAAAACTAATATAGAAACTACTAACACCAAAAACCGCAAAGGTAGGCCCGAGAAAGATCAGGTAAAGACTCCTGAGTGCGGGACCAGACCAATCCAGTATCACAGCTGTCCAGCGTTGAAAACAAGCACCCTTGCGGGAGCTTATAGGTTATGGGCAGAATAAAAAACTTGTCACCAAAAAAAACCCAGACACACACAGACAGACACACACACAGAGACACACACACATACAGACACACAGACACACACAGACACATACACACACAGACACACACAGACACAAACACACACAGACACACACAGACACACACACAGACACACACACAGACTAGTCGCAGTCCTGAAGGGTCCAGGGGTGTTCTGGCATGCTGGTGTACTATCTAAGGACAGGTCATGGATGAAAGGATGCTGTAACGAACCACAATGGAATGGGATCCTCCCCCACAGGCCTGTATGTCATCTGCGTAGATGAACATAGTAGGCTAAGTTATCATATACAGGTTAGGAAAAAAACTTTGAAAATTCAAAAAAACTAATATAGAAACTACTAACACCAAAAACCGCAAAGGTTGGCCCGAGAAAGATCAGGTAAAGTCTCCTGAGTGCGGGACCAGACCAATCCAGTATCACAGCTGTCCAGCGTTGAAAACAAGCACCCTCGCGGGAGCTTATACTTTATGGGCAGAATAAAAAAACTTGTCACAAAAAAAAAAAAAAAATAGACACACACAGACAGACACATACACTCACATAGACACACAGACACACACACACATACAGACACACACAGACACATACACACACAGACACACGCACAGACACACACAGACACATACACACACAGACACATACACACACAGACACACACACAGACACAGGCACACAACCAACAACCAACCAACAACCAACAACCAACAACCAACAACCAAACAACCAAACAACCAACAACCAAACAACCAACCAACCAACCAACCAACCAACAACACACCAACAACCAACCAACAACCAATCCACACATCTTCTACCTCCTCTCTCGTTCCGATGACGTTTCACCCACATCGACCATCCCAGGCTGTCGTCCGGATGTCATCCAACTTGGCCCCGAATTTGCATATGTCGTCGGGTTTTAAGAAAATCGAACTCGTTGGTCAGTCGTCGCCCTTGTCGTCGTAGTGTGACTGCACCATAATACATCTGAGGGAACTTAGCTGGTGCAGTGCATTAGCACTGACAACATGTTATTCATAGGAATAAAAACACTTGAACCAAAAAAAAAGGGTTTTTCATTTTCAATTCCAATGTTGGCAACCCTGTAGCGTCCTTATCAATATTATGTACCTGATGCGCACTGACAATTTGAATTGCCACAACAAAGCGACCCACAAGAAGAATTCCACCAGCCACATCCCTGTGGAGGGGCTGTTGAATAACCTTATAATAGGAAAAGTACTGGAAGGCTATGCTATGGACTTCTGCAATCTAACATGCTAAAGATATTGGGTGAATACTTATATATCATAGCCCACTACTTTCGGACGAAGAATTTATGAAATTATGTAGATTAAAGAATTTTAAAAGTTGAATTGAGAGCATCGAGTGGCCATCATTTTGGTTTTTCTACATTTACTTCCAGTTCATGTCAACTCTACATCAAAATAGATAGTTATTGTGCATTGGAAACCAGACCCTTCATGAGTTTGCTCATAATTGAATCCGATTTCCACTTTTTGTTCGGATTTAGACATCGTCATGCACCCCTAGTGGAGTGAATATTTTATTTATATCTTATTAGTACTACTTTCACATGCAAGCAAGTTCTAACTAAACTAAACTATTTCAGTATTCTTTTGCTATATAGTTGGGACAAGACACAATAACAAATAATTGATTCAATTGTATACGATATATCTGCAGATGAAAACAGCAGTGTGAACAAGGTAGGCTAAAGGCCCTGTCACATTACAGCGTACGGCGGCGGTGTATGTAAAACCTACCGCAAAAATTTGAAAAACGTTGCGGGACCATGTATGGTGACCTTTGTGCACTGATGTGTCTTTTGGAGCATATGCATAACGTATGCGTAACGTATGCGTAACCTACCCCTAGCCTATGATGGTGTATTCAAAGCGTAACCCGACCTATGTGCGGCGTACTTTAATGTGGTTTGACAGTTGTGAGTGACAGGTTGATCGTATACGTAACGTATGAGCAACCTATGCCTAGCGTATGAGCATATGAGTAGCGTATGAGTAACATATGCAAAACTTATGAGCAGTGTATGAGCGACTTACGTGTGGCGTGTGAAAAGCATATGGTATCTCTCCGAGGTCGAGGGTGGGTGGCCGCTTGGGTATAAATACCCTGGAGCATCAGTTCTCCCCTCACTCTGCCACCATGCATAAGAAGAACACCACTACTGCTGCTGCTGCTACACCAACCTCCAGGGCTGCTCTCACCACTGGAGGACGACTAGACCATGGGAGAGGCAGGAAGAAGCATACTTTGCCATGCTCTCCATCACCAGCCTCCTCAGCTGCCTCCGCACCTCACCACTCACCTCACCACTCTCCAGACCACCACTCTCCAGAACACCACTCTCCACAACACCACTCTCCACAACACCACCTCCAAAGCCTCCGCCTCAGCCTCCACCAGCACCTCTGGCCTGTCCTCTGCAAAGAGAAGGAGGGCAAAGAAGAGCGACTGTTCTCTGTCAGTCTTCAAGGAGGGTCAGATGCTTGACTTCCTCCAGGAAAACCCAGTCATCTGGAATGTCAAGGTCACTGACTACCGCCGCACGGACAGGAAGGGGAAGATGTGGGAGGACCAGGTAACGCTTCTGGGGACGACAGCAGTCCATCTCCAGAAGCGGTTCAAGTCACTCCGGGACACCAACACGCGGCTGCACAAAAAAAAGAGCGGGGACGGAGCGCCTGACCTGACTGAGAGGGAGGAGTGGATCATGCGGAAGTTCGGTTTCCTGCGGTCCCTCGTCCATCACCGGCCAGAGCCCTGCAGAAGTGTAAGTACATAATCTTTTATCCTTCTGACTAGTGTGGGCATTAGGATTCTCGTAAAACCCCAATTATTATGGAGAAGTCGACAAACCGATGTTATTTACGTAAATAATCTTGGTAAATCAAGTCATTTGTTTAATGTTATATATTTGTTGTTTTTCTTTAATGTTGACTTGTTGTGTTGTTATTGTTAAATCGAGAAGTCGACAATCGATATATGTTATTTGCATAATGAATCTTGATAAATCAATTTTGTCATTAATCGCTAACTTTTTTTTCTTTATTGTTGACTTGTGTTGTCTTTTGTGGAAAGATTGATTTGCGTTCATGTTACTTATGTTATTTTATTATTTTGTCTTGCAGGTGCCCGCTGCCATCGAGGCTGCGCATCGGGATCTCAGCCTCGAGGAGAATGTTGCCACGGATCTGGATCCCGCCACTCCTCCCGCTACAGTCTGAGAGCGGGGAAAGGGGAAGGGGAAGGGGAAGCGGTCAGCCCCAGACGACGCGAACCTCCTCGCTGCCATCCAGAAGAGGTTCGACGAGTCTGGGGACATGCCCAAGTCATGCAGCCGCCTCCTACACCGGCGATGATGAAGCGCGTGGCGTTTGCAAACTATGTCCGCGGCATGATCCTGACCATGCCGGAGGAGCGGTTTGTCGAGACCTGTGGCCCAATCAACCGGATGGTGTCGCAGCATTTAGAGTGGCAAGGCCAACAATTCGTGGCTCCTGTCGCTGCGGTAGCTCACCTGGCTGCACCTGCTCCTGTGTGTACAAGTGAGGCATACCAGCCCCAACCCCACCAGTGGAATCATCAGCCACCACCGGCATTACCATGGGCATCTCAGACACAGGAGTATGTGCAGCGATATATGATGCAGCCGCATCTTCAGCCTCACCCGCAGCCACATCTTCAGCCTCAGCCTCAGCCGCATCATCAGCTTCAGCCTCTGCCTCAGCCTCTGCCTCCACCATCTGCATCAACCTATGTCTCAACCTCTGCCTCTGCCGCTCAACTTACATCAGGAGCTGGTCCCGCCTCAGCCTCAGCCGGCCGTCTGTGGCGATGGCGCAGCCGCCTGCCCAACTACAGACACTCGGCATGGCGGGCCACACGAGGGCCTCTCCAGGACTCGTTGCCTGCCCAGGTGGTGCGGCCACTGCCTGTGTGGCCTGGCAGTCGCCTTCCGGTGGCAGTGCTGTGGCGAGTTCCACACCAACACGAGTCGCCCCCGCGACGGGAACTTTGACGTAGTCAGCCAGCCCGACGTCCGACAGACTATTGAACTTGTCGGGGCTGTCGGGGATCTCAGGAGTGTTGGGGGTCTCCAACTTGGATCTCTTCCCCCCTTCAGCCACGACGTCACCAGCTGAGGGGCGCTCGAGGAGGACGCACGACAAGTGATCATTTGTAGATATGTGTATATATGTGTAGATATGTAGATATGTAGTTATAGTTTGTATTTTTAGTCAAATGTTTTGTTGTATTGTTTATCTTTGTATGTTTGTATGCACATATGTATATATGTTTACAAATGTCTTGTATAAATAAATATATCGTAAACTATAATTATTGTGTCTGCGTTCAATAATGGCATGCCATAATGTAATTGTTATAAATTAAAGTACACTTAAAGTAAAATTGAAAATAAGGAATAATTATTATGAATATTAAGGACACAAGTCTCTACCCTCTCTTACCCTTTCTCCCCCCTCTCTCACCTCTTCCCATCTCTTCTCCTCTCTTCCCCTCTTTCTTCCCCTCTCTCCCTCCCTCCCTCCCTCTCTCTCTCCCTCTCTCACTCCCTCCCTCCCTCTCTCACTCCCTTCCTCCCTCTCTCTCCTCTCCCCCTTTCTGTCCCTGTCCCTCACCCTTTTTTTCCCTGTGTTCTTAGTATGTACGTAAAAGCAGTGGTTATGCTTTCAAAAGTGTAATTCATTTAAAAAGAAAGCAAATTCATTACAAATACATTAACTAGATAACTTTGTTTAGGGATCAAAATAATATAACAGCCATGTAGATTGTGTTTTGATATCTAAAAATGACATTGTTTATTTTAATAGACATATAAACATATTACCATCTCATATAGCAGTAGACATTTCACAACATAACGGACATGTAAATAAGCGATAACTGGACAGTGTAAAGAAAAGCACATCAGTTTTCACAAATAGATCATAACAGTACACATACACAGTGCATACAGACATATACAATGTTTTGTCAGATCATGCTGTCTTGCCATGACAGAGGCTCCGGCGGGCGAGACCACCCAGTCTTTAAGTATATTGCACTGCTCCTTTCCTAGCTTGGACACGGTGTTGGGGTTAGTTGGAACGTCAATGTCTGGCAGGTTTGGGCCCTCTCGCCACGCTCCGGGGACAAAGTTGTTGGTGCCCGTCTCGGGATGATCCAGCTGCAGGTTCTGTAGCACATCCTCATGAGGTTGTGCAGAACTATGCATGCGTTGACGATGACATTCACGGTGGCGGGGTGGTGCTGCATAGTGGTCAGCAGCACTTGGAAGCGGTTGGCTAGAATCCCAAAGGCATTCTCCACCACTCTCCTAGCTCGGGACAGCCGGTAGTTGAACAGTCACTCCTCATTGTTCAACCCCCTCTTGCCGTACGGCTTCATCATGGTCGGCCGCAGGGTGAAGGCATCGTCACTGATGAGAAAATATGGCACATCCTTCTGGCCGTCCACGATCGGTTCAGGGTGCGGAAAGCCGATGATGCCACCTTCAGTGCCAGCCTTCAGCTTGTAGTCATTGTAGATCTGGGCATCAGATGCGGGGCCCAAACCCCCAAGATCTGCCCAGATAAACTTGTAGTCTGCGTCTTCTAGTGCCAACAGGACCACGGAGTAAAACCCCTTGTAGTTGTAGTACAGCGACCCACTCTTTGGAGGGCACCGGCAGGCGATGTGCTTCCCATCCAGAGCACCACAGGTATGGGGGAAGTTCCACTTCTCAAAGAATAGGTCCGCGATGGCACGCCATCCTTCTGGAGTCGTCAGACACGTCATGACCTCGTCCATGTACTCGTCGACGATGGCCTGACAGACTTCACACACTATGAGCGACTGTGTGTTGTGGGGAACCCTCCACCCGAACTTAATCGATGAGTATTTGGTGCCAGATGCCAGGTGCCGCAGAGTAAGTGCGATCTTCAGCGCAGGCCCGAGCGGCACTCGGAATGTGGTGCGATTTTTTCCAATCCTCGGTCCCACTCGCGCCACAATCTCGTCAAACAACTGGGGAGGCATCCGCATGAAGTTCACGAACGACACGGTGTCCTCACTGTGGAGCTCGACCATTAGCTTGTCATACAAGCCAAACTGTGGCCACCTCCCATTCCAGGGTCTGACCCACACTGTGCGCCACCGCTGCCTCCTCCTTCTCCTCTGGAGACGGACCGCCAGAAGAACCATGAGGTAGAGACCTAGCTCATGCTGATAAAGGGCAATTCTGTACCGATGCTGGAACTGTATTTGGAGTGCCTGGACATCCATCCTGTCTGAGCAGCAGAGCAGGACTGACAGAAGAAGCCTTGTGGCGCCTTTATATACTGACACCATAGGCCAGGCATACACTGTGTATACGCTTTGTACATGCTGTGTATACGCTAAAAGTACGCTCAAATACGTTACACGTAGGCTAGGGGTACGCTACATACGCTAGAGGTACGCCGAAGGTGCGGCTTCAGCGTATGCCTAACCTATGTCAGAATACCCCTAACCTATGCGTAACCTATGCCGGCATATGCATAGCATATGTCTAGCGTATGAGCAGCGTATGACCCTTACGCCGTTATACGCTGAACATTTTGAGCATGCACAACATTTTTGGATGGACGCGCGTAAGACGGCGTATGACGGGGTAAGCCGGGCATATATGGCGTATGCGTAGCGTATACATAGCGTATGCATAGCGTATTACAGCTTATGACGGCGTATGTGACGCAAACCATTACGCCGGCATACGCTTACGCCATATGCTGTAGTGTGACAGCCCCATAAGGAGTTAGAATATAGGTAAAATCGTCATATGGTAATATCATTATCAGAATGTGTGCCGACTTGTTGTGCCCGCACTCATTGGTGACTTTATAGTGCTGTTCACTGGAAGATCATGCTGTCTGCACCATGACTCAATATCCTACTCAGACTCTCAGTGACATTGTGCATTTAGTCAACATGATTGTGTACGTCCTCTGACCGAACTGAAGGGCCATCCAGGTTTTAAAATATATGTAGTCTCACCCACAAGATTGACCACCTAAGGATAGACCTGCCAGAATCATCGTTCGATATCTATACTATATCAGAGACTTGGCTAAATGGAAACACAGAGGACAGACTGACTACCGTACCAGGTTACCAATTCATAAGAGCGGACAGCAGAACAAAGCTACAAAATGTCAGAACTAAATCCGGAGGTGGGCTCGGAATATACTTTAAATCATAATTACACATCGATAACACAAAACATGAAGACCAAACAAATTGAATAGTGATATTGAAATACAGTGGGTGTTAGTTATTAGGCCCCACACCAGAAATATTCTTATTGGTAACATATATAGACCACCAGATGGTAACTTAAATGAAGGGATTGCACAAATAAGTGCATCTATGAGCCAAATACTAAATGTAGAGAAATATGAGATACTCATTCTGGGTGATTTTAATGTCGACTACAATGGTAAAAAACAGACACTGGAAGGAACTGTGAGACAATTTGTGACAGAACATGAACTCCAACAAATGATACAACAACCAACAAGGGTTACAAGAACAACTGATAAAACATTAGACCTAGCCTTCACAAACATCAACCACTGCACCAAAGCAGGAGTCCTCAACTACAACATAAGTGATCATAAGCCAATATACATCCTAAAAAAGAAGATAAGAATTAATAAGAGAACTCCCACACACTGGGAATGCTCATACAGAAACTACAACGACAGTGACCTAGAAGACTCACTCAGGGAAATAAATCAAAGCGACCTACTAATAAAACATGACCCCATCCAATTCTGGCAAATGTTATATGATGCAATAGAAAAAGCTGCTAACGAGCGCTGTCCCTTGGTGGAACTTAACAGGTCGGGGCCAGGACTAGGAATTCAAAACGTCTTGGTTTCTCAAGGCATATTGAAAAACCAAGACAGTTTTCATATAGAAACAAATAGGGCCGACCTGTTACAGTCTACAACTTGCTTAATGTTGAATAAAGAACGTAGCAAAACATTTCATTAGAAAGGACTGAAACTACTCTTTGAAGAAAATATGTTCCTATGAATATTATGCTCATAATATTTAATTGAACTTAAATTAAAATCTTATTTTGCCTATAACATTCTGGTGCTTGTATCATAGAATTAGTTATTTTTACCGGGGAACCACCCTGGTCTGTTCTAATAATCAGTTGTCTTGGTATAAAAGTCCTATACATAGTTAATGAGAAATAACCAAGAAAATGAACAAATCATGATGTATGGCATCATATAAACCATTATTCTAATACACACAAAGGCAGATGGGTTGTTGTTCTAACACTTTGTCCATAATAATCACTGCAGCTGGGTGTGGGTATGGAGTGGGATTGCTGTACTTGTGGGGTATATTCATCTATCACCACCTGTTGGTATATTTGTGAAAAACATTTAATAGGTTGGATGAATGTATTTAATGAAGATATTTATTCTAATATACTTTCCTATAACTATTATCGGAGAAGATGTTTTGTAATTTGCTCTTTTTCTCTATTGTTATTTGATATTTTTATTATTCTTGTATTATTGTTATTATTATTAATGTTGTTTAGAATATTCTGCAAATTATGTCGATATTGCTCCAATATGGAAAAGTTCCCAGCAGCATATCGGTTATTATTAAAATGATTGCTAGATGAATTGTACATACTTATTATTCATGTAGGTTAAATGCTAGATATTAGATGCTAGAAGTACTAAGTGTCATAGACAATTAAAACAATAACCATTATTATGTACATAAGTTCTGGCGATAATGGAACTAGTAACCCCCATAAGAATATATATAATAGGATATAGTTGTCATTAACTAGTCACATAATTTAAAATATCAAGTGGCTATGGCAAAGAACATAAGATTTACCCCTATTAACATACATGCAAAATAACTACTGATACTGCATGTAAGTACATGAATCCATGACACAATATACATATAATATTCCTATCATTACCTGTTCTTTACTAACTGTGAAGAGACGCATCAGTATCTCATCATAATCATTAGTTAAAAATGTAGCTTAAGTTTAATCATTTGTTATTGTCATCACTTGTTCATTCACATCATGGAGACCAGCTATATAAGCATCGCTTTTCTGGGATCCTTTCTGTCTGTAAGGAATTTGTATGCATTTATTGTATCACCTCAGTTTATTGTAAACATACCTTGCAGAGAGTTAAAATAAAAGAATTGATTTAATTGAAATGATTCCCCAGCCCCCATACTCCCTCAACCCACCCACACACTCCTGTTGCCTGGTTGCACACAGGCTGGCTTATCCCCAGTATCTGCTGGTAGGACCCCTATCCTCATGCTTATATAAAAGGGTTGGATGTAGTCATGGATCAGTGATCATGACCCATATACATTAAGCTGTATATTTGCACATTTTGTACAGTCCCATTAGCTGCAGTCCCATCCAAGCTGAAATTCCTTTACCAATGTGTGTAAATGGGTCGTTCTCAGAAACTGTGTACCACTTGAGGTAGTCTACTTGAAATGCATATTACAAAGAAACCCATTATTTAGATTTCATCATTTAGCCCAATAGTGTGGGAGATATTTTAGATCAAAAGTAAATGTTAATATTGTGTATTATGTATCTTATTGGGATGGATGTAGCTAAATACACAGAAAATTACATCACTAATTTGTGATATTGTCAACAGCATTGAAAATAAAGTGTCACAAACTTAATGAAAACCTCTGAACAACAGCTCATTTCACTTCAAATGGTCATATACAATGTCTTCATTAAGTTGAAGACATTTATTTCTAAAAAAAAAAATTTAATGATGAAATAGTTAACATTTTCTGGAGTCATTAACATCGTAACATTTCGTTTCCACTTGCAAGTACTATGAAACTCTGTATCAAACACTGAGTACAGATACAGTACAGGAACTATTTTCACCATTTGACACTCTATGCATGGACCCAGTTATGGTATAGTAAAAGATAAATCCTGAAATTGCCCCATAACATTGAAATTTGAGCCGAACATTTGTGTAAAATTGTTGTTTCCACTTTGACTGTTACCTTGCTAATATTTTTTTGCTTTTCTCTTTAATATTCACAAATAAGACAAAACCATAGCAATGAGGTTTCAAATTATTATTACTACTGTATATAAAGCAAGTGGCATGTGAAATGTCCTAAAAATGTCAAGTTTTGTGTGGAAAATATTTGATTTTGGAGTAAGATTGGTTTCCATGCTATACTGCTATTTATTGGGTGTGAGCATCATTTGACCTACTTACAAATGCCAGAATATGTTTATTTTCAATTATTCAGATGCAAAAGGACATACACATTGAGGAAACTTGTTTATAGGACTTTGGCAGCATTTTGATTTTGTGGTACTGATGTCACACTATTGGTACACAACTTCTGAGAATGACCCACATGCACAGCCTGCTAGCCAATAACCGATTGGTTCTTGCCATTATTCTGTTATATGTAATTGTATATATTAAATGCATACAATTATTATTTCTGTTATTGTTCTTCCTGTTATTATATGATTTGTTGGTTGGAGTTTTGTGTCCAGGCAACAACTAAGGTTATATCAGGATGGAATTATTTCATGATATATCCAGAATCCACCTCCCTGATTCAGAGCCTACCCACATCCTGACTCCCGGCCTATTCCCGGTCTACCCCCACCCTGACTCCCGGCCTACCCCCGCAATGAATCCAGGCCTACCCTCGCCATAACTCCCGACCTACCCTCGCCGTGAATCTCGGCCTCCAGGTGTCGCAGTTTGAGCGCCCTGCCAGTTTGAGCTGACTGCATACACTCAAACTCAAGGCATTGTCAATGGTCGTGAGCAATCTTCATACAGAAAATACAGAAGAAGTGAAATATCTCTAAAACCACACCACCTATTAACAAATCGCTTAGTACACATATAGAAAACAGCTTTACCAAAAAGATTATATTAAATTTATACGGTTAGGGTTCTTGATTTCTATTTATTTAGATTTCTATTTATTTACATATCAAGTACCTCAAAACGCGATGCCTGAAAGCGCTAGACGTTCTGAGGGTGTTGTCCAGTTCAGAGTGGGGAGCGGACAGAGATGTTCTGCTCGCTGTGTACCGAACCCTAGTTCGGTCACGGCTAGACTACGGCAGCATAGTATACGGCTCCGCAAGGAAGTCGTATATTGGGCTGCTGGACACGGTGCATCATCAGGGGCTGCGTCTGGCCATTGGCGCCTTTCGCACCTCTCCAGTTCAGAGCCTATACGTCGAAGCCAACGAACCATCACTTGACACTAGGAGAACCAAACTGGCCATGCAATATGTTGTCAAATTAAAAACAAAGGCATTAAATCCTGCGTACAGTTGTGTTTTTGAGACACACAACGACTCCAAGTATGAAGCCAAGCCAAATTTCATTCGGCCCCTGGGGCTCCGGATGAAACCTCATTTGGAGGCTTTGTACTTGGATCTGGATGTATTACAGGATACCCAGGTCCCAGAACATCCCCCGTGGTCGTTGAGGAACCCATCGGTTATCCTCCGACTCACGGAACTGAGGAAGTCTGGGACACATCCACTTGAGTATCAACGACTGTACGCAGAGATTCAAGGCCAGTTTGAAGACCACTTCTCCATGTCTACCGATGGTTCCAAAGACCTAAGCCGGGCAGCTGCTGCTGGAGTTTGCCAGGGCAAGAAATTTGGCGTTCGCATGCCCGATCAGAGCTCGATTTTTACGGCGGAAGCCCGAGCACTCCTTCTCGCATTGGAAGTCATTGAACTATCCAACCACACTAAATATGTAATATACAGCGATTCGTTTTCCTGCCTGCAAGCTATTGCTGGGCTAAAAACGGACCACCCTTTCGTGGCAAAGGTCATTTATAAAATGAACCACCTAGCAACAGATGGATATGACATTCACTTGTGTTGGGTGCCTGGCCATGCCGGCATCCAGGGAAACGAACGAGCTGATCGGGCCGCGAAGGAGGCTCTGAACTATGATGTTGAGCCATGTCTGATACCCAACTCTGATCTGAAACCACTAATAGCCACCCACATCAAATCCAAATGGCAACATGAGTGGAATGAAAACATTAATAAACTTAAAGAAATTGAACCATATGTGGGAAAACCACCACATTCTCATGTGGGGGGTCGGCGGGACCAAGTGGTCCTTAGCCGATGCCGTATTGGCCACTCGTGGCTAACACATGTTTTCCTGCTCAAGGGGGACCCTCCCCCTGAATGTATTGGATGTCAGTCCCCACTGACAGTCAAGCACATTTTATTAAACTGTGTTGATTTTATGGCACTGCGCCAACAATTTTACACTGCAAACAGCATGCATGACCTTTTTACCAAAGTTAAACAAGAAGACATTTTAGCTTTTTTGAGGGCAGCTGGTCTGTACCGCCTCATATAATTCATATAATTCATTAAAACAATTTTTATTAATTAATTCTCTCACCTATTTTATTTAATTATATTATTTTGTGCTTTTAAAAATTAATAAGTGTCTATTGACACCTAACTAATTGTATGCTTTTACATTATATGTAAAGGCGATGGTTGAATAAAAACAAACAATTCTCGCCGTGAATATGGCCTATGCTGCCGACACGGCGTAAAGAAACCACCAATCAATCAATCATTTATTTATTTTGAATAAAACTAATATTTTGCACTGCACATACCGTCAAACTCAAGGCATTGTCAATGGTCGTGAGCAATCTTCATACAGAAAATACAGGAAAAGTGAAATATCTCTAAAAGCACACCACCTAGAAACAAATCGCTTGGTACACATATAGAAAACATCTTTACCAAAAACATTATATTAAATTCATAAGGTTAGTGACGATGCTGTCAGATTTTGACGCATGCGCATGAAACTGACAGTCAGCTCAAACTGGCAGGGCGCTCAAACTGCGACACCGGCCTATCAAGCATCGCTGTGACTCCCGGCCTGTCACTGCTGTGACTCCCGGGAGCCCAACTCCGTGACTCCCGGCCTCCAACCGTCGTGACACCGCCCTAACCTCGCGTGACTCCCGACCTACCCTCGTGACTACCAGTCTGTCACCGCCGTGACTCCTGGCCTACCCCCGCCGTGACTCCAGTCTGTCACCGTTGTGACTCTCAGCATGTCACTGGAGTGACTCCTGGCCTGTCACCACCATGACTCCTGGCCTGTCACCACCGTGACTCTCGGCCTGTTACGACCGTGACTTCTGGCCTGTCACCACCATGACTCCCGGCCTGTCACCACCATGACTCCCGGCCACCTCCTGCCGTAACTCCCGGCCTGTCGCCACCATGACTCATGGCCTGTTACCGCCGTGACTCCCGGCCTCCCACCGCTGTGACTCCCGGCGTATCCCCGCCGTGATCCCGGCCTACACCATGTAATATCTTGGGTCTCGGCCGTCAGAGCCCCAGATACCACTCTTCCCAGGTGCGTTCTGACAACTATCTGTCAGTTCCCACCTGAAGCCCCTCTCAACAAACTCATAAGGAAGAAAGGGAAGACAAGTCGCGCAAGATTGACAGTTAAGAAGTTGTGCTTTATTGGCATCAACTCCTGTTCACCTACTAGCGACCTATCACCCTCACTCCTTACCTACTGTCCACACAGATCCTCATTATCGACCCATTGCTTCTCTGTTACATATTCTTGGGCCCCACTCCATCGCCCAAGAATAGTAATGCTCTCTGCCAATATATAAATCCGAATAGAAAATCTGTATATTTTTTCCACATCTCTCTTCCATTCTACTTGCACAAACGGCCAAGGAAAATGGAAGCCCAGAAACATTACGTCTTTTCGGTCCGGTCAGAGCGAGTGCTATGCAGTGGAGCCCATATGATTTTCAATAGAATTTCATAAATTTGTGGACCCTTTCCGTCGGAATGCCCACCCATTGTATTTTACCTTATGTACAATCTCCACTGTATTGGCCACTCCTCCCTTAGTCACCGTCAAGGCTTTTCTTCACAATTTTTCTATCTTTTTCCAGTTCTCCACCACCTTGTGTACCCATTCCCATCTACTTGTTTAACAGTACTTGTTTAGAGAAGAACAGGCCCAAAATCTATACCAGAATGGTGGTCCCAATATAGACGGTGGCTTATTTACACTAGTTCTACCCCCCCCCCCCCACCCCCCATGGTTAATCTTAATTTATATATTAAAAAATGTCTTTATCCATCCTATCACTGTCCGCGTTGTGTCCGTTAATTCTCTTGCACACGCATGCCCCCTTAAAAGTTAATGACCAAAATCAAAACCAAAAATAGTTTAAAAAATAGTGTAAGCCAGGACAGAATAGCAACACAAGCAGGGATTAATGACAGGTTACATCATTGGACAAGACACTCGCATTCAATCAACAATTCCTTAAATCACCATTGACCCATTCAATTATTGACCCCATCAATCAACTGACCCAAAATCAATCATTGACCCGAGCTACCATCGAACAAATGCTCGGCAACCAATTAAGGATCCGTGTTCCAACCGTGATATCATGCACACCGAGATCAGCATCTGCACATTCTTGGATTACCAAAAACCACATCCTTGGTTTACAAAAAAAGAGATTCCTGACTGGTGCTTGGAACACGTCCCTGCCGTACACTAACCCACGAGTACTTGGAAATGGCGGGAGGTGATGACCACACAGCGTGTCACCACATCCTCCATCTTACACTAGGCCATCTTTCTCACGGATTTCCACCATCGCACACACGGACCCGTCCCTGCAGGACTATATCATCCGGTGCGATTACACAAGCAGGCCGAGTAGCTAGCTCGCCTATGGCTCACACTGCACCCGATGGGTCAGGTTTCTGCTAGGACCGGTGCATGGCTATATCCACTTCAGTTTCATGCAAGCAGGAATCAGAGAGGCGCATAACATAATAAATTAAATCCTCCTCCTCTTACTTGCTACTGAGGGTTCACTGCAAGCAGGAATCAGAGGAAAGACTAATTAATTGCTATAATTAACTCCCCCCCTATACTTGTACTCCAACAAGCAGGAATCAGAGAGGCGCATAATGTTTAATTAAATCCTCCCCCCCTTACTTGTTCCATTGAGGATTGGCCGGGGAGCCTAAATTCCCGATACTTCCACACCCTATCAAGCACTACCAGGGTCCCGAATCAGCTAACCATGGCCAGTCCGGAAGGCATGGGAAAGGCATGGGGTAGGTAATTAGAAACCCTATCATGGCAAGCTCCAGTGGCTCCGAGCGACTCTCACTCCATTGCATAACCATTTCGGTCAATTCCGACCGGTTAATTATGCCGAATGAGGAAAAGCATCCTGTTTTTAAATTTATACAGCATCCCTACTCATCCCCCTAAATTTGGTGCAGACGCAAAATAAGTGTATATAACATGCGGAATACGCACTACCCCTAGTAGGAAGCTTGGAAACCTCTAAATAACTACGCAAATTTATACAGTGTCCCTGCTCATCCCCAAAATCTTTGGTTCAGATGCCACAGGCACTGAATAAACATGCTAGCAACCTTACTAAGCCCTGTATGGAAGTGCAGCCAGCTCCAACACTGAGCCCTGCGGCTTATACTGCACGACGGTGTCCTTAACTAATAACGGAGAGGGAGGGGTTAGGTCTTTGGATTCATAGAACACCGCCTCCCGACTCTGCGGTACCATCCCTTGCCCCTTCCTTGGACGTCTGCATCTCGTACAACAAGCTTGGCACCTGTAATAAAGATACACAGTACCACACAACAGCATCACACCGGCCATTGCCAACAAACAATTCCATAACACACTAAAATGTTTGGCACGGACGTATCTGTTTGGCACCTGGACTAGACCACTCAGTAACATCAGGGGAACCTGCAGCTCTGGCACCCGCCCGACCTGCTCTTTCATCACTCGGTGGAGAGCAGGAGGCCATGAGACATTCAAGGCTGGGAGGTCCAGCCTCGATGGCACCCCTTCTATGTTCACGGTCTCATCTCTTACTGTCAATGTTCGCAAAAGCCAATCTCTGCCCTCCACCATGCATGCCTCCGGCACCTGCAGCACTGTTGGGCCGGCGGTCTTCTGGTTGATTTGAGGCCTCCCAGCACAACGAATTGTCACATCACTGTGAGGCTCATGGGGTGCAATACTCACACCACCAATGCACTCCACAGCTGCCACAACAGTGGCAGACACAGTCTTCTGGATCTTCATGATCCACAGCTTGCAGTCTTCCGGCTCCATCCCTGTCATGAGTGCCACTTCACAGGCATGGTAGGTCAATTCCATGGCAGGATAGCACACGATGGGCAGCGTGCCCATGCAAGCTTCAAGATAGAAGCTTGCCTTCCTTCTCGTGCTTACTGCTACCACAGACTTCCCCACCACTATTCTTAAATGTTCAGCATCCAGTAGTACCGGCAGATACATCAAGTGGTATGCCGAATACGTCTCTTGACTCACGATTTGCAGTCCCAGGCGAAAGGCGATCGACGCGTCTGGACCCCACACCGCCTCTACCCGCACGTGCTGGTAGTACCAATGCAGATCCAGACCTCGAAAGCCCATTCCTCTGGCTGCCTCTAGCACGAGGGTCAGCTGAGCTGGCACCAGTTGTGTGCCGCACTCCAGCTGCATCTCCAGCTGCATCTCCATGCGATGGTGCAAAGCCCTTTTCGACACATAATCGTCCACCACACTCTCCAACTCCTCCACTGTCAGCCTCACATGCTCCAGCAGCAACAAGTCATTGGAGGTGGCCGTCTTGTCTTCTGCCTCGTCCTGTGCTAAGGCTAACATCCGCTCCACCACAGAAACATGCTCTGCTAATTGCAGCTGAATATTTCAGGTTCTATTCATAATGGTAAGCTGTGCTGTTGGTTATGCTTCAGGGCCCGCGTCTGCAGACTGTTTGAGGTAATAGCCTGTTGCACCTTGTTCAATTGTGCATGACTCAACATACCAAACAGCCAGGATGCTGCCACCCCTACTGCATCAACCAGTCCCCTTTTAGGCCTTTTAGCAACCACCTGCTGAACTTCAACAGAGTTCTGCTCTTACCTAGCCTGTAGGTTTGCATATAACTTAAAAAGGCAGCCTAAGAGCCCACCCACAATCCTCTGAGAGGGACGGGGGAGGCTGGGTGGTTGGTGCAGTTTTACGCCCCAGTAAGACCTTAGGCCATACCAGGATGTGCACCGACTTGTGACAGCGCACACTCATGGTGACTTTATAGTGCTGCCCCACTGGGAAATCAGGCCGCCGGCACCATGACCTGATTTCCCACACAGTCACATTATCCTGACACTGTGCGCCCAGTCCCTGTCCTCACGTCATAATGCCAAGCGCCGAGCAGCAACAGGTACCTATTTTATAAGTCATTGGTTTGACTCGACCAGGATCCAAACTTTAGTCCCTCCAGATTCACCGCTATGCACAGTAAGTCTGGCCAAGGCCAGGGGAAGAAGTGAAGTGAGGATGGGATTAGTTAGGCAGTGGGTGGGGTTACCTATTAGTTGTTAGTGAAAATTAGTGGTTAGTTGGTAATATTGTCAAGTCAGCTATGGCGACGAGGTGGGTCCTGCTAGTCATCAGTGTCATGGTCTGGGTGACCGACAGTGTTGATGATATCTGGGTTCTGGCCGTAGAAGCGAGCAAGTGCATTCCAGGATGACTTGGAAATCCTAGAGAGGATAGCCAGAGCGGCCCTATTGTCACTGAGTTGGCGGTCAGAGTCCTCCATGAAGTCACTGATGGCAGATCTGTTGACAGAACCACATGAGGCGAGTATGTGGGCCATATTGAAGATCTTAGTGCCGCAGGGACAGCGCTGGCGGTTGGGAACATCAATCCAACGGCGGTAACCAGTCCTGAAGCAGTTGACGGCAACTTGAGTAGAAGCAGGAAGTCTGACTGGATGGGGGATGTTCGTTTTGACCAGGGTGTACCAGAGCCAGTTTATTGAATAAGGGTTCCAAACTTGTTCCTTCTGTGTGGCGCATTCCCAGAGTTTGGTGTTGGCTCGAGAAGCGGCGGCAGTCAGTTTGGTGATGGATGGAGGGATGGCTGTCTCGACGTCTGCTCAGTTGGCACCAGCTAGAGCGGCACAGTCGGCTTGGTCATTAGCATAGAGTCCTATATGCGAGGAGACCCATAGCAGGACTGTGTTGAGGTGTGCCTGATGTCTGGTCAAGATTATAATCTGGATCACGTCGGCAAGGGAGTGTCGGGCATTTGGGTGGGCGATGTCTTTGATGGCATTCAGAGAGTCGGTAATGATGATGGCACTTGAGTTGTGGAGGTCTTCGAGGGCCAAGTGAATGGCAGCGAGCTCGGTATTGAGAGTGAAAGCAAAGTCTGACACCCTGGTGGTGTTCTTTGTGTTGGAGAAGGGGATGACGATTCCGGCTCTGGCGCGACCTGATGTTGGGTTAAGGGAGGAATCGGTGTAGACCGTCTTTGCAAGGGGAAAGTCCACCCTTGCACGAGTTATGGCCTTGAGAGCAAGGGAGTGGAGTTCTGGGGTGGTGTAAACCACCTTCGCAGCAACTAGGTTGGTGGTTTGGGTTTCCACTGGAATGGAAACCCATAGTGGCTTGTGAGGGCTCAGGGCAGAGTCTGCAATGTGGAGTCCGTGGGAGTCCTTGAGGGTGGTGATGGCGTCCTTGAGGCGGTGGGAGATGTGAGGGTGACCACAGGTCCCATCTCGGAGGTAGGCCGGAGCTCTGCGGATTGTTGGTGAAAGGCCTGAGGAGAGGGTTCTTGTGAGGTGGGTGGTGAGAAGTTGTTTGTCTCGGAGGTGGAGGGGAGGGGAGGGAGGCCGGATTCAAGGAGGATGATCTCGATCCTGGTGGTGCTGGGAACACGGAGGACAAGCCTGGCAGCCCGGTGTTGGATGTTCTCAACTTTCCCGAACTCATTCAGGAAGATCTTGTTCTTGGGTAGTCGAGTTTGGGGGTTATCAAGCCTGAGGGCTGTGAGAGCGAGTGTGGGCGCGGCGTAGTCGAAGAGGGATCAGACTGCCTGGTGGTAGAACAGTGTGAGTACACCATCCGGGGCACCCCAGGAGAAGCCGGAGATCCTGTTCATGAGGAGGAGTCTGTTGGTCATTCTGGTGGCCAGGTGGCAGCAGAGAGCTCTCATACCACCACCCCACCCCAATACCCACCCCCACCCCCACACAGCAGGAAGGCAAGTCACACCAAAAGGTTCTCTGTAAGAGGTGGGTTTGGGGGGGGCCCTATATTGTTAGCTTTATTTAGGTCCCAAACGATCACCCATAAATTACCATTGTAATGATAACAAAAATCTCCCTACACTGACCACTTCTCTACATGGACCATTCAAAATCGGTCCCATATGTATATATGTATGTATATATGTACATATGCATAGATGTATTTATGTATATATGTATGTGATGGCCCACGGTCTTCCACACTGTCACACACTCACGGAAGAACGCCAAGATTTAGTACAGTGTGCTTGCAACTGGTTTATTACCAAAATCGATCCGCTCTCCGCAGCATCAACAGTCAACTGACCCGGCCCCTAACTCGCCAGGTCCCACGTCGCCTCTATAGGTGGGTGGGAGGTGAGCTACCCACACACAGTAGAGGGCAGCCCAGTCGGGGTCTGCCTGGTGGCTAGCCTGCCGCCACCTAGCGCAACTGCAGTGTAACTGCATAGGTGTGCGGTGTAGTGTCTGCCGCCAACGCATGGTAGTGGGGCTCATGTACAGACTACTACACTGCCCCCCCCTAGAGTCTCACCGGTTGCAGAATGCAAACCGATGAGAATCGAAAAATG
The DNA here is from genome assembly GCA_030323885.1 of Branchipolynoe longqiensis. Lineage (NCBI taxonomy): Eukaryota > Metazoa > Annelida > Polychaeta > Phyllodocida > Polynoidae > Branchipolynoe > Branchipolynoe longqiensis. The sequence continues at coordinate 11,313,481 of CM059195.1, read as the reverse complement.
ATAGAAGGCAGCATGAGAACCAACTCAAAAGGGAGAGAAGCCTTACAAACATATTTGTATCCATATGCACAATGCCTAGACCTGCGTGCAGAAATAGTGAAGTCTAGCGAACTAGCTGCAAGGCAAACATGACGTGAATCTAGGTGAAGAAAGGAGCTTTAAATGATATGTCATCCGATGCGACCTCTCCCAGCTTCTATGGAGTTGGTGTAATAGAATGTTTTTTTGCTGGGAGAGAGGAGAATTGTTCATACCCTACAAGTGGAACCCCCTTGACAAGAGGAAGCAAACAGCTGCTCAATCCACTCCCACCGCCCACCATCTCAGGAGAACCGGCTACAGGGCGCTCCTCCTTCTGCCCCTCCCCCTAACTCGCCAGGTCCCATGTCGCCAACACCCCTGCCTGGCCCTACTCAGGCTTGCACACCTCCAGTACCCATAGCAGCCACACTCCCAAACACAGGCCCCTCCCCCACCTCCAGCCCTTTTTGGTGCTGCCTGTCTTCCAGTTGTGGTTGGGTGGGGGTGGGGGTTTGGAGTAGGAGCGACCTTGCTTGAACACATATAAATGTATGTATATGCATATATGTGTATATATATATGTATATATATATATATACATATATACATATATATGCATATATACATACATGTGTATGCATATATATGTATCCATATATAATAAGTGCATATATACATAAGGGGGTATCATTGATTTATTTGAATAATAAAACAAAATTCATTAAGAAGTTTTACAATTTAAATTATTATATATAGTTTCAATATATAAAAAAACAAAGATGTGTTTTAATAGGCTTTGGTCAGAGCACCCCACCCCCTGCTCTCCCCATCTCCCAGGGAATACTTCAAGCTGGGTCCTCTGAGCGAACTAAAATTGGTAATAACCCCCCCCCCCCCCTGCCATCCCCACCCTGACCTGTAGGGGTGTCCAGGAGCACCAGATGGAAGATCTTACCCACTTCCCCCCTCCCCACCAAAAACACTGACACTGACACCAGCTTCTAGCCTCCCTCTCATACAGACACCCCTCCACACACTCACACCTCACACATACCACCCCCACCGACCCACTCACACCATCACCCATAGTGACAGGTTCTTAAGCCCAGTACACACCTCCCGTATAAAACCTAAAACTGCTTATTTGGTGACTACGTACGAGTTTTCGTCGGTTTGAGTCTTTAGGTGTGTGACCCCCTAACACACCTGAGCCCTAAGATTGGTGACTTAAAACTCAGTTTTAGGGCTTACGACTGCAATCGCATGAGATCCGAAAAACGAATCGGGCCGTTCAAGAAACGCTATATGTGAGCATTCAGTCGTATCTTATACGGTATATGTGTGCTACCCACCAATCGGTCCAGTCCGGGTTTTTACTGTCAGCCAATCAAAGGGCTAGATATCGTCATGTGACTTTGTCCATACATAACCAACAAAAATGGTGGAATGGACAGGTGAAGTGGAGGGAACGATGGTTGAAATGTGGCAAACTCGGCCATGTTTATATGATGTCTCCAGTGCAGATTATTCAAACCAAGTAAAGAGGAATGTTGCGTTGGCTTAAATTACTGCTGCAGACGGACAGTCAGGTAGGCCATGTTTTATGATAGCATTGATAGGTTGGCGCATGCTGTCGCACAGACTTTTTCAACAACAGCCTCAGGCCATACCGATGAAAAGAGCTTGACTGGAACTTAATGTTGGTAGCCATATAATTTTTCTAAAGTAAATATCAACAAAGTATTGTTGGGAGAATCAGTACCTTTTTGGCCCCTTTTTTCTATAGTAAAACTGCTCAATGCTGTGGCCCAAACCACAGATTTTCAAAAACTCTCATATATTTTTAAATACAAAAACAATTTTTACTGGTACTATTCTATTTACATAACAAGAGCTTTAAAATGGTTATTTATATATTTAAACCCCAGAAGAGGATGACCAAACTCCATACACAGTATACCCTCTTCAGGAAACCAGCGGCCTCTGAATCTGAGGGGAAACCACTCACACCAAGGCAAAGATGGATACAGCTATCACTATCCTTTCTTTCAGTACATGTGCAGAAGAGGCAGAGTATGACTGCTCCCAACCCCAAGCAACAGCGAACAAGGTGGTGAGGTATGGATACTTATTGGATAAATCTTTTTAATGGTTTAAATTGCTTCGGGTTTGCTACAGTTTAGTGCCACCTACAATAATAATTCCATTCAGAATTCTTTAGTTAAAGAAACACACAAAACTGTCAGTAATATCAGTAGTAACTTTATCGACACATTTCCCCCACTTGCATTCCCCTCTTGCATTCTCCCCCTTCCATTCTCACTCTCGACATGATGTTTCCCTTAACAGAATATTTAGTTTGTTTATATTTATATTTTATATATAATTAATGTTTTGTGAAAGAATATATCGCTTTATTGACACATCCAGTGCAGTATAGCACCACCATCTATACCATGTCCAACTGCCATGCCACAGACCCTGTCGGGAAACTCAGGTACTCAACCAAGTAGTCTCCACCTTTTCTGGTGCCAGAGCGATGTTCATTAGAAATACTCTGAATTTGTTGGCAAGAATGCCAAAGGCATTCTCCACCAGACGCCGGGCCCACGGCAATCTGTAGTTGAAAATGCGGTGATCGATTTGCATGTCCCTCTGACTGAAGGGTTTCATGATATATTCCTTCAGAGGAAAGGCATCGTCAGCCACAATGAAATGGGCAAGGGGACGCTCATCTCCTGGGACAGGTTTCGGTGGTGGGAAAGATTCAGCATGGTTCTCCAGGGCTTGCTGGAGGGTGCATCCAGCAAACACTCCTCCGTCACTCACACGGCCATTGCAGCCCACATCAACATACAGAAAGCGATAGTCTGCATCGACTAGTGCCATGAGGATGATGCTGAAGCTATGCTTGTAGTTGAAGAATGTGGACCCTGAGTGCTTTGATGGTTTTATGTGTATGTGCTTTCTATCGAGGGCGCCCAGGCAATTCGGAAAGTTCCACGGGGTCATGAAGAGATCTGCCACCTTCTGCCACTCCTAAGGGGTTGACGGGCATTGAAAAACATAAATACAAATGCAATCATATAAACATAATTTTTTTAACTTAACCATACAATTGTTATTTTGTTTTAATTAGGAGGAACGGTTCAGTGTGACGAGTTTTCTTTGTTTTTGATGGTGTGCTTAATTGTTTTGATGGCGGGCTTAATTGTTTTTCTCCTGCAGGCCATCAGTGAGGAGCTGGGCAACAATGACGAGGAAAGTCACAATGATGCTGAATCGCGCAGTGTCTCATCACTAAGTTTGAGTTTGCTCGGAGATGAAATGGAAGATGTCGACTCAAATCAGATGAGCACCCAGAGGTCGACCAAAGAACCCTTCAAGAGGCTTAAGAGAAAAAGAACGGTGGTAGAGACATGAGAGAACGCTTTGATGGAACTCATTCTCAAAAACTTAGAGGAGACCCAGACCGCTACTGACACACAACCTGATGATGCGTTATGCATTTTCGGGAAGAACACAGTAATGAAATTACGTCAGATAATGGACCCACACATACTATTAATTGTGCAAAACGATATTGAACAGGCCTGTTTCCGTGGGAGATGATCGAGAATGGTCGCCAAAGTCCTGTGCGACCCAGCACCCCTTTGCAAAGTCCAACCTCCCTCGGAACCGACGTGGGTAGCCAACCACCAGGAGCCTTCTCCTTCATCAACTTGTTGGGTTCAGAGGAATACACCGAGTAGCTAGTTTTGATGCATAACGTGCTGTATCTGTAATGTGATGGTCGTCTATTTGGTAAATGTGATATAAAAATTAAATTATATTAAATATATATGAACGACAGTTACTCATCGCTTCATTCTTGTCATTTATCTATTCTCACCTTGAAATAGTCATCCTTGAGTGCTGCATAAATGGCTTCACATGTTTTGGGGACAATCTCGCCGATGGTGCTAGCCCCCATATGAAACTGGTAGCTAATGCTCTTGAAAGACTCCCCTAGAAATTGAAAAATAATTGTCAAAATCTGTGAAATGTGGTCCATGTAGTTTTATAAACAAAATACACCATACCCAGCTAAATATATTACTTCAGTACGTCACAATATTTTACACCCTTCAACATCAAATGGTAGGCTCGATCTGCCATACATTAAACACAAACCTGTGGCCAGGAAGCGGAGGGTGATGGCAAGCCTCTCAGCAGGCGAGATCGACGATCTGTAGCGAGTGCTTTGCCGAGCTATGCGGTCTTTGACCCGGCTGAGCAATTCGTCAAAAAGCTCCAACAGCATCCTGCTGTAGTTGGTGAAGAATTGAGGCTCGTCCTCACTTAAGCCTGCCAGCAGGGCATTGAAAGCCCCAAGTTTGTCACATTGAGCAATGTGTGGATGAACCCAGACATGCCAAGCTCTCCTCCGATGTCGCAGGTGTCGTATGACAAGCACAGCAAAGCTGAGAGCAACTTTTCTCCTCTCTAGACCTGAACGCGGCACCATCTTGCCTTGCGGTTTCCAACTGCTAGGAGGTGCTCATGGTGATGTAGTTCAGGCAAAATGACACCAGGTGCATGGAGAGCAGTCGCAAAATGGACGGTATATGTGAGCACCCCAGTCTTTAGCAGTCGGTATATGTGTGTTTTCAGTTTTAGTCGGGACACGGGATGTGTCGGGTTGTGACGGGTCGTGTCAGGCAGTCAGTTTTAGCGCGTGAATCGTATACGGGAGGTGTGTACCAGGCTTTAGAGTGTGCAGATCGCAGGCTCTACCCTGACACATACACACATGCATATGAGATCAGAGGCTCGGCGAAGTCCCACCACTACGTGGTGACCGGGCTCCACCCCCTAGCAGACCCGTCCGACCTAGTCGGACACCTTGGGATTATCAGTGCAGCCCTCATCACCCCCAAAAGTGGAAAGCCTCGGATAGTCGTGGGCTAGGGCCCACCCGCCACACCCTACCACGACTATTACGTTCACTTGTGCCAAACGAAAACATCAGATTTCCATCATTTAGCTCATTTTTATCCTGAATAATTAGGTGAAGATTGCTGAACCCGGATGTTGCTTCCTTCTCCCTAGCCCACGACTATCCCAGGCTTGTACCTCGGGAAAACAAGAGTTATCCATCATCTGTACCCAGGTAAGATTTGTATAACTATACTATATATACATACATATATACAAACATTAACACTGGAGGAGGCTCTTTGTTTGTTTTTTTGGGGGCAGTTTTCAGTCGCATTGGTGCGTTGAAGGCTGCAAATCTGCAGCACTGAATGGGCACCGCTGAAAGTGGTCCCATGTGGTCGGGAGTTGACTTCCGATGGGTAGTGGTCAGAGAAATTGGGGGGGGGGGGGGGGGGGGGGGGAGAGGAAAAAGGCAGCCTAAGAGCCTAACGACAGTCCTCTGAGAGGGCCGGGGGAGGCTGGGTGGTTGGTGCAGTTTTATGCCCCAGTAAGACCCTAGGCCATATCAGGATGTGATTCGACTTGTGACAGCGCAGACTCATGGCAACTTTATAGTGCTGCCTCACTGGGAAATCAGGGCGCCGGCACCATGACCTGATGTCCCACACAGTCACATTATCCTGACACTGTGCGCACAGTCCCTCTCCTGACCTCATAATGCCAGGCGCCGAGCAGCAACAGGTACTTATTTTGTAAGTCATCGGTTTGACTCGACCAGGATCCAAACTTCAGTCCCTCCAGATTCACCGGTATGCACAGTAAGTCCAGCCAAAGCCAGAGGAAGAAGTGAAGTGAGGATGGGATTAGTTAGGCAGTGGGTGGGGTTACCTGTTAGTTGTTAGTGAAAATTAGTGGTTAGTTGGTAGTGGAGTCGAGTCAGCTATGGCGATGAGGTGGGGCCTGCTAGTCCTCAGTGTCATGGTCTGGGCGACCAACAGTGTTGATGATATCTGCATTCTGGTGGTAGAAGCGAGCAAGTGCATTCTAGGATGACTTGGAAATCCTGGAGAGGATAGCCAGAGCGGCCCTATTGTCACTGAGTTGGCGGTCAGAGGCCTCCATGAGGTCACTGATGGCAGATCTGTCGACGGCGCCACATGAGGCAAGTATGTGGGCCATATTGAAGATCTTAGTGCTGCAGGGACAGAGCTGGAGGTTGGGGACATCAATCCAACAGCGGTAGCCAGTCCTGAAGCAGTTGACCACAACTTGGGTAGAAGCAGGAAGGCCGACTGGATGGGGGATGTTCGTTCTGACCAGGGTGTACCAGAGCCAGGTTATTGAATAAGGGTTCTGTACTTGTTCCTTCTGTGTGGCGCGGTCCCAGAGTTTGGTGGTGGCTCGAGAAGCAGTGGCGGTCAGTTTGGTGATGGATGGCGGGATGGCTGTCTCCATGTCTACGCAGTTTGGTTCAGGCTAGAGCAGCACAGTCGGCCTGGTCATTACCATAGAGTCTTATATGCGAGGGGACCCATAGGAGGACTGTGGTGAGGTGTGCCTGATGTCTGGTCGAGATTATAATCTGGATCGCATCGGCAAGGGAGTGTAGGGCATTTGGGTGGGCGATCTCTTTGATGGCATTCAGAGAGTCAGTAATGATGATGGCACATGAGTTGTGGAGGTATTCGAGTGCCAAGTGAATGGCGGCAAGATTGGTATCGAGAGTGGAAGCAAAGTCTGACACCCTGGTGGTGTTCTTTGTGTTGGAGAAGGAGATGAAGATTCCAGCTCTGGCTCTACCTGATTGATGTTGGGTTAAAGGAGCCATCAGTGTAGACCGCCTTTGTGAGGGGAATTTCAACCTTTGCCTGAGTTATGGCCTCGAGAGCCAGGGAGTGGAGTTCTGGGGTGGTGTAAACTGCCTTGGCAGCAACTAGGTTGGTGGTTCGGGTTTCCACTGGAATGGAAACCCATGGTGGCTTGTGAGGGCTCAGGGCGGAGTCTGCAATGTGGAGTCTGTGGGAGTCCTTGAGGGTGGTGATGGCATCCTTGAGGCGGTAGGTGATGTGAGAGTGACCGCGGCCCCATCTCGGAGGTAGGCCGCGGCTCTGCGGATTGTTTGTGAAAGGCCTGAGGAGAGGGTTCTTGTGAGGTGGGTGGTGAGAAGTTTTTGCCTCGGAGGTGGAGGGGAGGGAGGCCTATTCAAGGAGGAGGATCTCGATCCTGGTGGTGCTGGGAACACGGAGGACATGCCTGGCAGCCTGGTGTTGGATGTTGTCAAGTTTTCGGAATTCATTCAGGAAGATCTTGTTCTTGGGTAGTCAAGTTTGGGGGTTGTCAAGTCTGAGGGCTGTGAGAGCGAGTGTGGGTGCGGCGTAGTCGAAGAGGGAGCGGACTGCCTGGCGGTAGAACAGTGCGAGTACACCATCCGGGGCACCCCAGGAGAAGCCGGAGATCCTCTTCATGAGGAGGAGCCTGTTGGTCATTCTGGTGGCCAGGTGGCAGCAGAAGGCTTTCATGTTCAGATCTCGGTCTAGGCGGATACCTAGGTAGACGAAGGAGAAGACCCTTTCGATAGGGGGTTCCATCTAGGTAGAGGGGGTGAAGTGGTTGACCTCTGAACATGTGCATGATCTTGGTCTTGGTGGGGGAGATTTTTAGTCCAAGGTCCCGGCACGCTTTTCCTACCAGGTGGAGCACCTGCTCAGCGAGATCATGTGCGTTGATCGCATGGGAGCAGTTGATGGCGATGTCATCTGTGTAGCAGACTATGGTTGTGTCTGTGATCTCTCCGGTGTCTAGGTCTTGTTTAAGCCTCTTCATGAGATATGCCATCACTGCATTGAAGAGGAGAGGGCTGAGCACTGCACCCTGGGGGACGCCATTTTTTAGTTGGAGGTAGGGAGAAGAGGTGCCTTGGACAGGTACCCTGGCTCGCCTGTTCTGGAGGTAATTTCAAATGTACACAAGAGGCCGGCCGGCAATGCCAAGATCAGCCATTGATGTCAGTACCACGTTGTGGTCGAAAACCTCAAAGGCTTTTTCGAGGTCAAGGAAGATGGTTGCTGTCTCTTGTCCATTACCGAGGCCATAGGAAATGCTCTCGATAATGGTGGTGATGGCAGGCTGCATGGCTCGTCCTCCTCGGTAGCCGATGACCTCCTCTGGTGGGGTCTTCTGTGACCATCTGGAGACGGGCGAGGACGATTCTTTCACTAACTTTCCCAAGGGATTGGAGAAGGGAGATGGGTCTGACTTCGCCTGGGGTTTTCTTGGGGATGGGGATGATATCAGCATCCTTCCAAGATTGGAATTGTGGAGGAGGGGGAGGAGAGTTATCCTGTTAGTGGCAGATAACTTTGTCCACGCAGTGTTAGGTACTCCGTCGGCTCCTGGGGTTGTCTACTTTGTGGTGGTGCCTAGGGCGCGGTCAAGCTCAGCCCTGGTCAGGTGGTTGTTAAGATTATGGGTGGACGTTGTGGCTATTGATATGTCTATGAGGTCGGCTCTCCAGGCGGAGTTCCTGGTGAGCTCTTGTTGGTGGGCGTAAGGGAGGTTGATTGCAGGGTCTGTTCTGTCCATGAACTTTTTGTTGTGTTCTGTTGCAAGTTTGCCAGGGTGTGGGTAGAGTGGAGGGGGGCGAGTCTCCCCTGGATGCTGTTCAGTTTGTGCCAGAGTTGTCTGGAGGTGGTGTGAGAGTTTATTTTGGTACACCAGAGTTTCCACTTCCCGTCCAATTCGGCAAGCTCAACATCTTTGGCCCAACTGGTGGCTATTTTAACAAGATTCTCAGTGCCTCAGTTGGAGTTTGTGTGGAGCTTGTAGAGGAGCTTGTTGCAGAATCATTTTGCTCTACGCATTGCATTGGAGGAGGTACGGCCAGTGTGGCTACAGGAGCTGGTTTGCTTTATGGTGTCTGTCATTGCTTGGTAAGTGAGAGTTGTGAACTCATCACATGTGGTCGGTGGGTTCAGATCTATTAAGTTTTCTAGACGAAGGTTGAAGGTCGCCCAGTCTGTGTGGTTTAGGTTGAATCTGGGTGGTGGTGGGGGGTGGGTGACTTTGGGTGCATTGGTGTGGAGGAGAGCTGCTTGGTGGTCTGAGTATAGTGTTGTGAGCTCCCAGGAAGCTGTGGCTGCAAGGTCAGTGATGCAGAGATCGATTGATGTGTTTGCTTTGTAGGTAGGCGAGCCATCGTTGCGGATAGAATGGGATGTTGAGTCGAGGATCTATGCTAGGAGGACACAGCCTCGAGGGGAATTGATGTCGTTGTGTCCCCAGGAGAAGTGGTGAGTGTTAAAGTCTCGTATGACAACTTGGTGATCTGTGCCATTGCCGAGGGCTCGGAGGATGTGGTTTAGAGTATAAATAGTGTTGACAGGGTTGTAAATGTTGTATACATCCATGACCGAGTGTGCTAGGTGGGGACGTATGTGAAGGGTGTCAGCATGAGGGTTGAATCTGTTGGGTGGGATCTTGGTGGAGTGGATGTGGTTGCTTACGAATGTGGTGGTTCCTCGTGAGGGTCTGCCTGCTGCTGTGTGTCTTACTGCAGGGATGTGGTATGTGGTGTAGCCTTTGATTATAGGGTGGATCGATGAGGAAGGTTTCTTGGAAAGTGCAATGTCAATTTTCTCACTTTTTAAGGTTTTGCCAAGAAGAGCTATCTTGGATTTCAGTCCGGCACAGTTCCAGGAGAGAATGTTAAGGAGTTGTTAGTGGAACCGGGATGGGAGTGCGGGCTGGTAGCAGCATTATTGTGTACCTCCATTTTGGGCTGTCAGGGAGGCACGAAAAGAAGCTGGCAGGTCTTTTGGGACATGCGGAAGGAGGTGCTGGATGTTGGAGTCAACTTGGAGCCAGCTAATTAAGCCGAGGGCTAGGGCCTCAACAGAGATTCTGGGTTTTATGGTGGAAAGATTGCTGCCTTTACGTGACAGTGCGCACTCGATGCAACTATTTAGTGGTGACCTACTGGAACACAGCTGCTAGCACCGTGATTTTGAATCGAAATGGGGATGTCGGCTGTAGGGGATGTCCACACAAAATCGTGTAAATATCAAGTAAAGCAAGGTGTGGGTTTTGTTTCTTTTTGTCTGCTTCAATGATCAATAAATCACTTACATTAATAAAGACTAATACAAAATGAGATTGAACCAGTTACAGTATAACCCAGTTAAACCCAACTTGAAGGCACCATAGAAATCACGCGACGTACGTTTTGCAACACTGCTATAAATGTTCCGATTGATTTGGTTGTAAAATATGGTCCACATTCCTACTGCAGGTTATGATCACCCTGCAATTCTACGCCAGTGGCAGCTTCCAGGATGTGTGCGGGGAACTGATTGGCAGTGTCCCGGACGATTCCAAGAGTGACGCAAGCACTCATACAACAACTCCCCCAAAGTGTGAAGCTGCCAACACAGGAGGCTGCTGACCGCACCAAGGTGAAGATCTTCACCATGTATAGGTTCCCAAATGTGTTTGGGTGCATTGACGGAACCCAGATCCGCATCGAGGCCCCCTCCGAGTATGAGCATGAGTTTGTGAACCGCAAACACTATCACGCTCTGAATGTCCAGGTAAATTGTATTTTAAATTCCTGTTTGGTATCATCTCAAATGAACATGTACAATTGACTTAAAACTGATTAATTTAATGACAGAAATGGAAACTTAAACGTGGTGTACATGTAATGACTATCACCATCCTCTGATTATCTTCCTTTGCTTATGAGTGGCTTGGGATATTTATTTTATTACGTGCAGTATTTATCGACCCTATTATGGGTTAATTGGATGTATAAATATCTTGGGTACAATTGTCCTATTGTTTCATCGGTATTTTGGATTAATGTTTAATGTATAAGAATTACCAGCGTGTGTGAAACATTTACTAAGATCCCCTATATTACAATGATAGAACTTCTTGTGTGCCGATTTTTGGAATAATGTTTAATGTATAAGAATTACCAGCATGTGTGAGACGTTGACTAACATCCCCTATATTATAATGATAGAACTTCTTGTGTGCAGATTTTTTCACAAACCATTTCCCATCTGTTGTTTCAGGTGATTTGTGATGCGGACCTGGTGTTTGTGGATTGTATCGTCAAATGGCCCGGGCAGTGTCCACGGCGCTCGCATCCTACATGAGTCTATCTGTTTGAGGCCTTTGAGAGAGAGCAGAAACCAGTCAAGGGTCTGCTGCTTGGGGATAGTGGCTACATGCTGTGTGACTGGCTCTTCACCCCATTCCTCAACCCAAATACACGATGGCAGAGGGCCTACAATCTGCATCACAAGGCAGCCAGGTCGCTTGTGGAAAGGGCCATAGGCATTCTGAAGAAACGCTGGCACTGTCTGCGTCGGCTGCGCCTGCAGCCGCTGAAGGCGTGCAACGTGATCACTGTCTGTCTGATTCTCCACAATAGAGCAAGACTGCTTAACCTGGATGACCCTCCAGACTCCGAGTCAGAGGGAGATTCGGAGAACGAAGATGACCCACATGAACCTGAACCAGGCCAGTCATTGTCTGGTTCAGGTTCAACTACCAATGCTCTGAGCGGGTCCGTTCTCAGGTTGGGAAAGCTGCCCGCCAGAGAATGGTGGACAACTACTTTTGATTTGGGTTAGTATTGTTTAGTACAGGCAGCATTAAGTTACTTTACTTTGCGACATACCTAATCACATTCATGAAATTGCGAATGAATTCTGTTTGTATATGTTGGAGAATAGTATTCTTTAGTATTGTTTAGTACAGGCAACATTAAGTTACTTTAAACTGACATACCTAATCACATTCATGAAGTTGCGGATGAAATCTGTTCTATATGTTGGAGAATAATGCCTCTAGTCACTGTGGAGCGGAATATAATCAAACATAAAACGACAACACATATATAGGTTTCTCATTTTATAACCGTTGGTATGTTGAGTTCCCCAGCTCGTTCTCTAACTTTGCCACCTCCAACGCTTCCCGCCGTAACCTCATGGCCAACAGCTCCGCCTCACCCCTCACCCTCACCTCATGTCCCTCTCTCTCCAGCTCTGTCATCGCCAGGTCCATCGCTTCCCGCCGAAACCTCATGGCCAACATGGCCGCCTGCGCCCTCACCCTCACCTCGTCTCCCTCTCTCTCCAACTTTGCCAATTCCAGCTCTTCCCAGCAATACCTCATAGCTCTCACCACCCGTTCCTCCTCAAGTCGTCCTGCTAATAACACAGCTTTGGCATTGTTCTGCAGGGAAATCCTTCGGGGTAGCTCTCCGCGACCTCACACGTGCTCCTCGCCACCGGGTGCTGCTGCCACTTGATGGGGGTCCAGTCGGTTGCTTGGGCCCGGTGGTAACGGTGGCTGGACAGTTAGGACCCCTCGTCACAACACCCAAGGAGACGTCAGCTGTGAAAATCAAAGACCGTCGATGAGCATTTCTTACCTATTTGCAAGGAATTGATGATGGTGATGATGATGTAACACTAACATTGGTTAGACCATGTGGAATATAGTTATTTATTACTATTATTGGTCAATTTGACTTTGCTAAGATGCTTGCCAAGGTTGGTGTTTGAAGTGGAAGTAACTGGGTCTGCTGATTGAGCCACCTGTGTGATCCCTTAAAAGGAATTTGGCTCTTTGATAGGCTGGAACGTAGCATCGCTTAAGACTGATGATAGTAGGGTGGGGAGATGGGTGATGGCAGAACATACCTGGAAGAAGGACGGGTACCCTTCCGGAACTTTGTGCCTCCATGGCAGTTGTCTCCAGTGGCGTGGAGGCGCACACCGGAGAAGTTAGGCGACACCCCGCAATCGGTTTCCTCAATTACTTATGCCATCTCCTCGTCGCCCGTCGTGTGGCCTAATACAGGCACACATGTGGCAGAACCCGATCTCAGCATGGTGACCCAATGACGCTTCCGCAGCCGCGGGCACTACAAATATACCATCGATGGGTCTATGCACTAAGCTGTTTTGTCTACTAACTGGGTCACTCTCAGAAGTGTTAAAATCTAATATTTTACTTTTTCACATTGTTTGGTTGAAAATGACACCTGGAAATATCCCCATTACATCTATGTAAAATATAAATTGATGAGATAAATAATAACGGTGTAGTCCATGATTAAGCTATGCCTTATGGCAGTATAACATGTGTGTCACACAAATAATATCATACTTAGAGGCATATTAATCATGGCATAATATACAGAAATATGTAGTGCTTATATTGATAAAACAAAAAGTAATTCCCAGCCATGCTTTATTCACTGAATACTGTTGTCAGGAGAGTGACCCATCTATGTAATAGTTGCTGCAATTGATAGTAAATATGTAGTGCTTATATTGATAAAAAAAAAAAATGAATTCCCAGCCATGCTTTATTCACTGAATACTGTTGTCAGGAGAGTGACCCAACTATGTAATAGTTGCTGCAATTGATAGTAACGATTTTTGCCTTCTGCAGGAAATGAAATTATACCCAATAATAAGGATCTTTGGACGAATCTAAACGTCGTAGTGGAGCGCCTGTATTATGTATTTGGATGCAGTTGTCACCAATATATCGTGTATTTTCCCTTCAACGACAAATTAAAATATTCGGAACTACATGGGCTGCTGAAATTGAAATTTAAGATGTAGTGTGGGCCATAGTTGGGATATTTAGTTTTGGTAACGATCGGACACACTACACAATACATCATCATTATATCTAGTGAAATACTCACGGACGAAGCTGGCCGTATAGGTTGCTGGAAGAGAGGAAAAGAGTATCATTTTACAAAATGTTTGTTTGTTAACATGTACCCTATATGCTGACACCAATGATGTTAGGTGTGTTGGTCCGATTTCACGCAGTGATAATTTGTTACCAATTCTGGTCACACGCCTGCGCTTATTGGGCGACGCTTTGCCGCTGTTGTGACAGATGTTGTATTTATACTTGTTGAATAAAGTTGGTTATTGCTACTAGAATTGTCGCACACTAATGCTGTTTCCTTACCTCCACAAATGCTGTTCAACCTCAGTCACTATACACTTGATGGATAATGTGCCTACAGTAAAGGAATGTACCAACACTTCCAGTATCACTATAGCTGTGTTTACACGGGGAATTGTGAAACGTTCTAGACAAGGCGATTCATATGAAGCGTTTTAGAACCGTGTTTACACGGGGAGTTGGAAAGTGTGTCGGCGCCGGGAACCAGCAGGCGCCTGTAGCTGGAAAGCACTGCTATTTGTTTAGTTTACTCCGATGGAGTTGCTACCTTAATATCGCTTGGAATTTAAGGTTAATTTAATTAAATTTCATTATTTGAATCTGTAATTCTGTTAAATATGATCGCATTCACTAGATTTCGGCGTAATCGGGCCCTAACACTGCCGGGCACCAGCGATTAGTTACTGCTCCCCCTGTTCCCGGCACGCACTACTATTTTATACTATCGCCGCCCGGGAACAAGCTGAATCGCTCCATCTAGACCACCGCCGGAGGTGGTATAGATGAATCGTTTCATATGAAGCGATTCAGCCCTAAAACGCCACAGCGTCGCGTTTACACGGGAAATGTGAGTCGATCTAGGCAAGTCGTTTCATATGAAACGTTTTAAATCGCCCGTGTAAACATGGCTTTAGACCGTCTACTGTAGATGAGTATTCATATTTTGTTAATTTACTACCTTAATTATCAACTTACAGTTCACTCCTTTCATTAGGTTGGACTCGTAACCTATGATCTGGAGGATACTCTCCTCATAGGGAAGTCCAGACTCGGGCGGGCCTCCTCCTGTTTGTGCCGCTCGCCTCTGCTGGCCGAGCCCATCCGCCTTCATCGCCTTCCACTTTTCCTTGATCTCCACACAGGACCGCTTCACAACCCCACACGTGTTTACCGTGGCTGCGACCCCTTCCCAGGCACGGTTATTTTATTGTTGAAGGCCACAAACAGAACAATCCTCGCCAACATCACCTCCTCTAACATTACATGAATCCCACTATCCCCGTAGTTGGCCTTACGTTGCCTTTTGCTGGCAGAGGGAGTAGGAGACAGAGACAGAGACGTGACAAACGACATCGGGGTGTTGGTCTTGATGGTTGTTGTTGTTGTTGTGGTTTGTGTTTGTCTGCATGTCACTCTACACATTGTAGCTGTAGGTATGTGAGAGGAATATTAAAGTGTACTGTATAGAAATGAAATGCATACCATTGTAGACACGCCCAAAACTGGTTTTCAATAAAAGCAACATTATCCCTATTTTCAACATTTTTCCCAAGTCCTTCAATACTAGAACAACACCCCTTTAACATGACACCAAGATTGTGGGAATAGGTGGAGAAATAAGGGAGTGATGGCGTTTGCAAACTCTGAAATTGTTGGGTATTTTCTTACATTAAATTAACGTAGAAGCACAACATTTCTGTGACTGAATGCGCCATTCATAAAGGGCGCATTCCATATACGCGTAATGCGTAATGCGTTACGCGTTATGCATTATGCGAATGCCAGCATTCCATATACGCGTAATGCGTAATGCGTTATGTGGCGCACGACTGGCTATATTTAAAAAATAAAAATAAACAATTATTCTCCATACTGCTCTGTATGTGACCAAATATTGCATGTATATCTATGTAACTTTTTGTATGTCACATGGGGGTTCCTACCTTTATTATAACCAAATTATAGATAAGTATTCATATTTCTGTGCATATGGTAGCATTTTTAGCTTTCCCCTAACCCTATGTCTCCCTGGTGCCCAGCTCACCATGTGTTTCCAATTAGCACCCCTCTGACTCAGGTTTCTATTCACATCCAGCTTGACGCATAACGCATTACGCACCGATCGCTACAGGGACCGATCGGGATAATGAATTTCTGATGCATTCGCATTCGCATTACGCATTACGCGTGTATGGAATGTAGCTCATAGGTTTCAAGGCGTTTCGATTTTTTGTTGCATTCGCATTCGCATTACGCATTACGCGTATATGGAATGCGCCCTTAAGCCGTGTTCACACGGGCAATGTAAATCGATTCGTAGAAAGTGACTTGTATAGTTCGCCTCACATTTCTCGTGTGAACGCACGTCAGAGGCGGATTAGGGCTGATTCGATTCACGTGATCCGGATAATGTAAACCACCTAAGCGAGGTAGTTTACGTGAGGCGATTTCTGTGATTCGATTTATTTTGCCCGTGTGAACGCACTGAGGTGGATTAAGCACCTCACACGCATGCGCAGTCGACACCTCAGTTTGTTGACTTTCCGGTCGATCAAAAGTGCATATTATATAATTTGGTCTATGAACCTGCTAGAAGTGCACAGATATTTGTTTCATGATTTATTTTTAGGGTTTCACTGCCCAGCAGAAGTTTTGACCGTTCCAAACCAATACGATTACATATCTAGGTCGAACCCACACTCTCTGGTGCCGACGTCGTCGAACCCAAAATGGTGCTGGTTAGTCTGGACTTGCTCATGCGCAGATATCGACTTCCGGCCCAAGCAGTGCTCGTGTGAACGGACGGCTAATTCGCCTCACCTGATTCGATTTGTCTGATTCGCCTCACATTTTGCCCGTGTGAACACGGCTATATACTCATCACAATTTCCCCAAACTAAATAGTATATAACATTAATAATGGTAACTCCCCCAGTCTACTTTTTATAAATATCGGATAGATATAAAAGGGTGAATTTGCAGCCTGAATTATAGTGTGACTTTTGCAGTTATTATTGGATTAGGCAAACATCACACGATTGAAATATATTTTAACTAACCTGTACACGGATTCCAATACCACATAATAGACTACCATTACCCACGATTGCCAATGCAAAGCAATCATACAGGCATTTTTCTACACCCCTCCACAAACAAGGTGGCATGGGTGGATCAGTTAAGCGTTAACTAAATATCGCCTGCTCGTCAGCAGTTTCCCACATACCTCAACTTGTCGTGTTCTTGTGGTTTGTCAGGGACAAAGGAGAACACGTAAGACTTTTAGCGGTGGTCTCTGTGAGTAGGAGCGAGTGTGGGTAGGAGTTTTATAACAACAAGTCGTAGCAGACGGTTTTGTCGTTCCTTGTCATCTGTCGATCGGAAATGCACACAGAACGTTTGGGCAAACCGGCTGGTTCTAAAGGACTAAACACACAAATAGCGGTGCTCGCCGGGAACAGGCTCAGAGGGGTTCCCCAAATCTATAAATAATGGATAGGTTACCTAACACCGCCGTGCTTTGGCCTCATACATATCCCATGACCCATTAGCTAACCGGACAGCGGCTCTTAACACTGGAGCCAATAAAAAGTTGTTCACACATATGGCCTTTTGGGTGGGATTTCCAGTTTAGTGGCGAAAAGTCACTATGTATGGACCAGGTTGGAGAGCTTACCTCGTTCGGGCTACGGTGGTAAATGTACCTAATTCGAGTACCGGTTCAATTTCCAAGGTCGATTTTTCATCTTGTTAGGGGGCCCCCCCCCCCCCCCCCCCCCCCCCCCCCCCACCCCCGCCCCCCCCCCCCCCCCCCCGCTTAGCGGTGTTCACAAATATGGTTGTGGAACACTGAGTTTTGGGAAGTTTTCATATTGGAATACATCACTAGAAAGCAAAAGATTATATCGAATTTCCTGAATATTGGTAGGACATTTAGTTGGGACCGGATTGAGTAAATTGACAGTGAATATTAGGAAATAATTCAGGAGTTACAACACATGTCTACAGGACAGAACTGCCCATGACAGTACTGTGTTGGTATAGTCATTAATCCCAAACAATAGAGGAACCTCCAGTCAACAATGGGGTATATGCTGGTCTGTGGCCCACTCATATACTTCCACTTGCCACTGGGGGAGGTCCTGTGGGGACTGTTGTACATCATTTAGATATATTTTTTGCATACCAATATATATATATGCAGAAGAAATACTTCACTGTGATGCATAATCACCAAAAACATGACTTGTCTTGCTGGTACAACATTAAGAAAAACGCACCTTAAATATTAATGTATTTGATTTATTTTATTGTTGGTTATCACTTTTTATTTCTATTCATATTATTTAAGGGAAGGCCGGTGCCGGAAGGCCTGGGGATGGGAGGCCAGTAAGCTCTGCTAATAAATAACACTGTAATTATGCATCTGATTCATAATCCCCACGAATATAGCAATTCTTGCTGTTACAGCAACATTAACATTAAACTCACCTTGTATATTATTTCATTAATTTTATTGTTGGTTATCACATTTTATTTTTATTTATATTATTAGAATTGAGGCCTGGTGCCGGGAATCTCGGCGCCGGGAGGCCGGGAACCCTGGCGCTGGGAAGCCGGGATTGCTTGCGCCGAGAGGCTGCCGTCTCCTCCCACCCCGAACACGAACCCTGTATGCCTATTATAAATGCTATACATATACCTATACCTACCTATACATACATATATATACATATACATTCATATACACACATACACATACATATACATACATGTACATACACATATACATACATATGCATACATATACATATATACATACATACATACTATTACTTATATCCTATTCACATCCATTTGTATATCTACCTACTATGGACCAAATTATGTAACTACCATAGTCATGAGTCTGAAATAAAGAATTGAATGAATGGATATACATATACATACATATATATATACATAGACATACATATGCATACACATCCATATACATACATATACATACATATCCATACATATACATACATACACATACAATTATCTGATGCATAATCCCCATGAATATGGCATTTCTTGCTGGTACAGCAACATTAATAAAAACTTACCCTGTATAGTATTGCATTTATATTTCATTTATTTTCTTGTCGGTTTATTTATATTTATATTATCTGAATTGAGGCCTAGTGCCGGGAGTCTCGGCACCGGGAGGCCGGGAACCCTGGTGCCGGGAAGCCAGGATTCCCGGTGCCAATAGGCTGCCATCTCCTCTCCCCCCCAAAACCCAAACGCCCTATGCCTATTATAAATGTTATACATATACATACATATGCATACACATACATACATATACATTAACATACAGATACACATATATACATATATATACATACATATACATCTATATATACATATGCAGACATACATACATGACTCTATATATATGCATATAAATACATATTGTATTTAGAGATGACTGCATCATATGGTCCTCCATTCGTCACTGCTAAGTTAATGTAGTCTGTGTCACTATCAGACTTATTGCAACAATGCAAGGGGCCTAAGCTCTTGACACTTTCACACTCAGATTTTAACCAAACACTGCCATTACCCTAAATAATATTCCATTTATATTTAATTTATTTTTGATTATACATGTACATGTACACATACAAATACTTTTAAAGTTATATGTATATATACATATATACGCATACATATGTATGTATTATATATAATATATAAATACTATTGCAATATCATATGAAGAGTAACTTACCAGTGTTCCTAAATGTAAGGATGACTGTGCCAGATCCTTCACAATGGTAATCCATTTGCAAGTAGCAAGTTGACTGTTGTGTAGTGTGTGCCTTCAGAAATATGTGTGTGCAGTGCACTGTGGCACAGACCCTTATAAACCAAATCCAATCCACTCTCACACCTATACAAAGGGCATAAGCTCTGACACATTCACACTCAGTGAGCTAAGCTGTCAGTGGAGGTGCAGCCCAGAGAACCATTGGCAACCTGAGGTGTGAAAGCTTTCCTTGGCAGTTTTTGGTTAAAATCTGAGTGTTAAAGTGTCAGAGCTTAGGCCCCTTGCAATAAGTCTGAGAGTGAAACAGACTACACATGGGTTAACTTACCAGTGACAAATGGAGGACCACTCTACAATATGTAATGCAGTCATCTCTAAATACAGTATGTATTAACATATATATATATATATAATTATGTAGTTATATATATAGGTCTCCATATTTATATATGTATACATATATGTAGATGTGAATGCATGTATATATAGACATATATACACATAGGTGCATATGTAATATTTATATATGTATATACACATAGGTATATGTATATTTATGTGTATACACATATGTATGTGTATATGTATATTTATATCTATATGTATATATATATATTATATGTATACATACATGTATATGTAAATCTAAAAATAATGCCAATAATAATTCAAATAATACGGTAATAATAATCACAATAATAATGATAATAACAATGATAATAATAATGATAATAACAATGATAATAATAACAAATATTTAATGATAAAAATGGCAATAATACTTGACGTTACTCGACCTGACTTTACCCGACCTGACTTTACCCGACTCTAATTTACCTGACTCTCCTTTGCCCGACTCTCTTTTGCTCGACCTGACTTTATCCAACCTGACTTTACCGGACCCAACTTTACCAGACCCGACTTTACCGGACCCGACTTTACCGGACCCGACTTTACCGGACCCGACTTTACCAGACCCGACTTTACCGGACCCGACTTTACCGGACCCAACTTTACCGGACCCAACTTTACCGGACCCGACTTTACCGGATCCGACTTTACCGGACCCGACTTTACCGGACCCGACTTTACCAAACCCAAACTTTACCAGACCCGACTTTAGCCGACACAACTTTACCCGTCCCGAATTTACCCGATCCGACTAACTGATAATTTGGATTAAACGACTTTGGTTTAACCAACTTTTTTATATGGTAAATCATGGTTGTATTTTGCGTCCCACCCAAAAAAGTTAGGATTAACTGATCGTTTGGTTTAGCCGAACATGGTTTAACGGGGTTGTATTGTATCCGTATATAAACATATATTTGCTGAGTGGTTGGCATTTTTATTTGATTTATTTTAATTTTGTTTATTACTTTTTACTTCTATTCAAATATGTGGGATGTGGTGGAGGGAGGCTCGGAACTGGAAAGCTGAGAGGCTATGCATATCGTTTTAAATCGATAAAGTGTTTATTAATATATGTATATGTGTGTATATGTATATGTGTATATATGCTGTCACAACAATAAAATAAATCAAATACAATAATATTTAAGGTAGGTTTTCCTTAATGTTGTACCAGCATCTTTGTGGTGATTATGTATCAGAAGCATAATCACAGTGAATTATTTATTATGCATATATATATTGGTATGCAAAAATATATCTACATGATGCACAACAGTCCCCACAGGACCTTCCCCAGTGGCAAGTGGAAGTATATGAGTGGGCCACAGACCAGCAAATACCCCTATTGTTGGCTGGAGGTTCCTCTATTGTTTGGGATTAATGGCTATACCAACACAGTTATAACATGGGCAGTTCTGTCCTGTAGCCATGTGTTGTAACTACTGAATTATTTCCTATTATTCACTGTTAATTTACTCAATCCGGTCCCAACTAAATGTCCTATGAATATCCAGGAAATTAAATATAATTTTTGGCTTTATAGTGATGTATTCCAACATGTAAACTTCCCAAAACTCAGTGTGCCATAACCATATTTTTGAACCTGCTAACTAATCCTATATAAAATTCGACCTTGGAAATTGAACCGGGGCTCGAATGAAGTATGTAACCACCATAGCCCGATCGAGGTAAGCTCTCCAACCTGTGGACGAGTGTTACGGAAACATCGCGAGTTTAAAGTTGCATGGTCCGATGAAATATAATTTTGTCAAAATTAAAACAACTACTTACATTTGATCCTATATATCCAACTTAGGCACTGGTGTATTAGCTAATGATTTGGGACAGTATATACAGAATAGCCAGTGAGTTTATAACCTCACCCCTTTGAACACTCAGTTTGAAACACCCATTATGCAGGAAGGCCATTAACCAATTAGGCCAATCTCGTGACCTCATTAGCTTCCCCCCAACCAAGTGGCCTACTGTGCAGGGCCATAGAGGGGAAGGGGATATGAGGTGGATGTGTGTGTGTGTCTGTGTGTTTCCTGACCTGACTTTACGGAGACAGACATACACACAGACATACACACACAGACAGACACACACAGACATACACACACAGACATGGGTCACTCTCCTGAAAACTGGCCAGAAGTGTCACATGGAGAGTTAAAATTTAATATTTGAATTTTTTACATTTTTTGGTTGCAAATGAAAGCTGGAAATCTCCCCTTTACATCTATGTAAAATATAAATTGATGAGATAAAAAATAAAGGTGTAGTCCATGAATAAGATATCTCTTATGGCAGTATAACATGTATGTCACACATGTAACACATGTTTAGGACACCACACAGTCTGCTTAATAAATATCTAATCAGAATTAAATAATATCATACTTAGAAGCATATTAATCATGGCATAATATACCGAAATATCTAGTGCTTATATTGATATAAAAAAAAGTAATTCCCAGCCATGCTTATTCACTGAATAATTAGTGTACAATATTTGTGTGGCATCCAGACACCACGGTTACACGTGTGACGGAAATTTGTAATGTTATTTCTGAAGACATTAAATTTTTATATTTTTAAATTTAAGCATGCATACATGTTAATAAATACTTCCTCTTTGATTTGGGAACTGTTTTGTTTGATATATCAATGCAATACAAGATGTTAATAAGGATTCAACCATGTCCCATATGTCATGTTACAAATGGCTGACTGTAAAATGGGGTTTTTTGGTACAAAAACAGTTCATAACTAAAAAGCCCAAAGTTGCACACAGTTTTATTTTATTTCCCTTATTTCTTTCATCAAATCTGAACATGAATATGAAAAGTATAAGGAAAAAAATAAGTAGGAAGGTACATACATACACACATACACATACATACACACACATACACCCACATAAATACACACATACATACCCACACATACAGAGAAACACACACAGACATACACATACAGACATACATAGACAGACACAAGCAGGCAAGACACACATTATATTTTGTTAAAAACCCTAGTGCCATGGGCCTATGGCACTAATCCATTCCCAGAATGTCCCCCCACCCAACCAGGAATATCTACCTACAGTCCTGTAAGGTTCCAGGTCATCTCACATCACGTGGTCACCGCGAGATGACCATCTGGGTCATAGCCACAGGACTTTTGACAAGCTTGTCGAAATTATTTTTGGTTCTTTCAGCTCATATTACTTCAAAACTAATCATCTTTAATCAAAATCACTCCGGAATAGTGATTAGTAGCTTGTAATGATCAATTTGATATATTTATCTCAAAAATAAGACAAAAATTCAAGTGCCATTGGACCATGCAACTTTAACACCACTCCGTAGCAGGTTTAAGGGTGGTGTTAGGTACCCAGTAGACCCAAATCTATTCAATGCTATCATATTTTACAGAATAACCTACTCAAAAAGTGAAATTTGGTCAAATTAACCCCAAAATCGGCTCCACACGACCCTAACACCGCCTCATGCATACGAACCCAGGTCGAGGAATGGATGGTGACTTCCGTGTTGTCAGGCCCGGAGGAGCCCTCAGGCTGCTTCTCGACACCCCCCATCCCCCCACACACAACTACTCCGGAATATGTGTCATTGCTGGGGACGGGCAGCAGCTGGGCCGCTTCCCTCCCGGTCGCCTGAGTCCCCCACCGCACCTCGCTGCCTCGATGGAGAATACACCTAAACACGGTTTGGCGGCCATCTTGACCTAATTCCTGTTTGCAGGTACACAAACGCACATGGCAGTATTATCAGTGTGGCAGTGAGCAATCTTCAGAGAGAAAAAGTTAAATATCTCTAAAAGTAAAACACCTAGAAACAAACTGATTGGAATACACATAGAAAACATGTTTACCAAAAAGATTATATTAAATTGATATGGTTAGGGTTCTGGATTTCTATTCATTTTGAATAAAACTGACGTTTTGCACTGCTGGTACCGGCATACTCAATGCATTGTCAGTGGCAGTGAGCAATCTTCAGAGAGAAAAAGTTAAATATCTCTAAAAGTACAACACCTAGAAACAAACTGATTGGAATACACATAGAAAACATGTTTACAAAAAAGATTATATTAAATTGATATGGTTAGGGTTCTGAATTTCTATTAGTTTAGAATAAAACTGACGTTTTGCACTGCGCGTACCGGAATACTCAATGCGTTGTCAATGGCAGTGAGTAATCTTCATACAGAAAAAGTGAAATATCTCTAAAACCACACCATCTAGAAACAAATCGCTTTGTACACATATAGAAAACATACTCAACGAATAGATTATATTAAATTTATCAGGTTAGGGTTCTGGATTTCTATTAATTTTGAATAAAACTGACGTTTTGCACTGTGCGTTCTGGCAAACTCAAGGCTATCAGTGTTTGTTTACCTATAACCGGAAGTGGCCTCGTTCTCACGAAAGTAGGACATGCCCATATAAGGCCAAACCGTGTTATCGTGTATGGCAGGGGGTGGTCATTGGGCATGGGGAGCACCACCACCCCGAGGGGTGTATGTGTGGGGAGGGGGGGGGGGGTCGCGGGGATGAAGGGGCGCTCCTAGGGCTCCCTGCACTGTGCGCCCAGTCAAGACATGCTACGCTGCCGGTGTGGTGGTTTCAGCGTGTTCACGTGCTCAGACGTGTCCCGTTGCTTCTGCGCATGCGGGGATTTCGCATCAACTCGGATCACCCGAGACACTTATTGGCGCATGCGCACATCCTACAATCTCGGGTCGAATAATCGAATACGCTTCTCCGCGCTCGGGTGGAGAATTTTTTTATTTTTTTTAATAGCCGATAAAAAATACAGCAAAATAGGATTTAAAGTATTTTATGATGGCCTAGTTTACCTATATTTCCATTTAATTAATCTAAGTTATTCTTTTTTGGCACACGGCACGTGTATTTGTTGACTCCACTCGCCGTGTTCTATTTGAAATTCTGACGACTGGGATGACCCGAGTCGCCCGGGTAGTGTTAATCGATTACGGCCATGTTTATTAGATTCTGACGCATGC
Source organism: Branchipolynoe longqiensis (assembly GCA_030323885.1). Taxonomy (NCBI): domain Eukaryota; kingdom Metazoa; phylum Annelida; class Polychaeta; order Phyllodocida; family Polynoidae; genus Branchipolynoe; species Branchipolynoe longqiensis. Next base: position 11,288,526 of record CM059195.1, on the reverse strand, counting down.
GCAGAAGCGAGGGACACGTCTGAGCACGGGAACACGCTGAAACCACCACACTGGCTCCACTGCTGTCTGTCCCCGCGAGCTATGTATGCATGCATGTGTATGTATACACATATGTATTTATACATATATATGTATATGTATATGCATACACATTGTTGTTGTTGAAAATATGTATATGTATATATACATATGATGATATATAGTATAGTTATACGAGTCTTACCTTGGTACAGATGATGGATAACTGTTGTTTTACCGAGGTATAAGCCTCGGATAGATGTGGGCTAGGGAGAGGTAAGCACGTCCGGTACCAGCAATCTTAACCTACTTATTGAGGATAAAAATGACTTTCAAACAATGGATACTATTACTTTACCGAAAAGGTACACCAACGGAATAGATGTGGCAGGGTGTGGCGGGAGGGCCCTAGCCCACATCTATCCGAGGCTTATACCTCGGTAAAACAACAGTTATCCATCATCTGTACCAAGGTAAGACTCGTATAACTATACTATTTTACCTCGGTAAACAGCCTCAGGCTAGCCTCAGGCTAGGGAGACCTTTACATAATTCATTTTTATCCTTAATATCATTCTTTCTTATTATTATAACATTCTAAATTTTTGTTCTCACCTATTCTTGTTAGTTGGCGAGAAGACGCTTTGCAACGCCGGTAGGCTTTTCTAGTCGTTTATTATAATGTTTTGCAAACGACTTAGCCGTCTTCCAGCCTGCATGCGCTAGTATTCTTTTCACAGAAATACCAAGCACCCGTGCCTTGGAGACCATGGCTCCTCTAGTTGAGTGGGAAGAGTATTTACTCGTATCCACTCCAGCCAATTTCAACACCGTAATTGTCCATCTGGCAAGTGTGTCTCGTGAAATCGCCTTATGTGGCTTTATAAAGCTCACTAATAGTTGTTGTGATGCACGTAAATCCTTTGTCTTGTATATATAAGCCCGTATGGCCGACACAACACATAATTTCCGATCATTCGGAAAACAGTCTAAGTGAACCGTTGATAAAGGGTCACCTAACGTGTTCGATTTGAGCAATTTTTCTAAATCAAACGTAGCTTGTTGCTTGTCTATTTCTAATCCAGTTAAGGATAAAGCAACAATCGTCTGTCCTCTGTGTCCGGTTACTAACAATAACAGGACCGCGACCTTAAAACCTAACTGTTTTATATCTAACCACGAGTTGTGAGGCCAAGCCTGAAACAACTTAAATACTATAGAAACATCCCAAAACCGACTATACTTTGGTTTTGGAGGATTCCTTTGATAAATTGAACGAAGTAAATAACAAATAACATGATGTTTTCCAACTGTTTCGCCATCAATTCTAGGTAATATAATTGATAACGCACACCTCGCCGCATTAATCGATCCAAAGGAAAGTCCTTCATCCTCTAGAGAACGAAGAAACCGAGCTACTTGTGAAATCTTTGGATTTGTTGGCTTAACTTTCATTAACAAACAATGTACACCCCATTTCTTTAAATAGGTTGTATACATTTTGACAGTTCCTGGCCTCCAGGCATCCGATACTATCCTATCCTCAGTAATTCTGTCCAATCCAAATTGCTGTAGCTGCTTCCTTAGAAAAGGAATGCCAATAGGGGCGTCGTTGACACGTCGCCGTGAACCACTAGCGGTCCGTGGTGCGTCAGATTCCCGAGTTTTCTTGGGAATCGTATACGATCTTTTGCCAGTTGTGAAACTGCTGGCAGCCAAGGTTGCGTGTCCCAATCGGGCACCACCAGTATCGCATGTGTCCCTTCCAAGCCGATTTTTCTCACTACTCGGCTGATAATGCTAAATGGTGGGAAAATATAAAAATAATTATTTTCCCAAGTAATAGCAAACGCATCTACTTTCCAAGCATCCGGTTCAGGATGCCAAGAAACATAACAGGGTAACTTGTTATTATTTCGTGATGCAAATAAGTCAACTTCAGGTGTACCCCATTTTTCACAAACGAAGTTAAACAAATGTGTAGAGAGAGACCACTCTAAATGGTCATGGAAATTTCTACTTTTATAATCTGCAAGTGTATTTTGTGACCCTGGAATATGCGCTACAGTCAGCCAGACTTGTTGAGCCTGTGCCCAGTTCCAAATCAGTTTAGATAACTGATTGCAAGACTTTGATTTGGTTCCACCCATGTTACGAATATATGCCATGGCAGTAGTATTATCAGTTAGTATTCTAACCTGTGATTTATTTATCTTTACTAAACTACGTAAGCCCAGATAAATAGCACGCAATTCTAGTGCATTAATATAGTCTGATTTTTCATCATCAAGCCATCTACCTCCTGTTGTGACCCCATCTCGATGAGCTCCCCAACCTTCTAACGAAGCATCAGTAGTAATTACTGTATTAGGTTCCGCCATGCGGATTGGATTTGGTGAACTTGCTATATGTTGCATCCACCATCCAATATCCTGTAACCCTTCTTGCGAAATAAACATCTTTCGCTCAAAATTGCCTTTAGTTCGTGTTAACGCTAAATTTTTATCTATTTCTAGCGACTTAATATGGGCCTTCCCATATAACACAGCAGGTGCATATGAGGTCATTATGCCAATAAGAACAGCAACCTGTCTAATTTTTGGCTTTGATAACTTAATAAGCTGAGTCGCTGTAGTCATAAACTTAATTAGTTTTTGTTCTGTTATCGACACTGTAAGGGACTGTGTATCCAGAATAAACCCTAAACATTTGAGTTGTTTTGTTGGTTTAAACACTGACTTTTGTTGATGTACATAAAACCCCAATTTAGTGAGTAATGCACATAAATCCAAAACTGCATTCACACAACCAATTTGTGTTGATGCTATAATAAAAGAATCATCTATGTATGGAAACATTATATGACCCTTCCTCGCCATTACCGAGAAAACAGGTTTAAGCAATTTAGTAAATAAACGTGGCGCACAAGCTAAGCCATTCGGCATACAGGTAAACTCATAGAGTTGGTTATCCCAAATAAATCGAAGAAATTTTCGGTATTGTTCCATTATGGGAAGCGTATAATATGCATCCTGTAAATCAACACTAGCCATCCACGCATCTGGTGTAATCAGATCCCGTGCCGTATCTAGAGAGAACATTTTAAAATGTCGATATTCCACCCTTTTATTAAGGATTGTTAAATCCAGGATCATTCGAACATCACCATTAGGCTTCGGTCTCGAGAAAATGTTTGAAATAAACTGTCCTGAACAGTGTGTCACTTTTTGTATAATTCCTTTCTCAAAGAATTTATGTACCTGTTTAGTTAGTGCGTCTCGTTCAACTGGTTGAATGTTATATGGAAAAGGTATTATACTTTGTACAGGAATTTGTGTAAAGGGAATTTGAACACCCCTAACTATTTCTATAATTTCTTGGTCACTAGTAATTTTGTGCCACTCAGAAATATGATTACTAATATTACCAGCCACAAAGTTGCTTACAGTTTGTGTGTTTTTAGAGGCTGCAGGGACTTGTAAAGTTTGTGTTTGGACCTCTACTTGGACCCGCCCCTGGGGAAAGGTCTCGACGAGTTGAACCCTCGACCTATTGGCCGTGCGGTGTTGTCGGTCCAGCCTGGGCGAGCGCCCCGGCCCCGAAACCCTTGACCGAAGTTTGAACTCGGTCTGGTTCCTCTGGTGAACCGTCGTGGACGAAAATCCCCTCGTGACTTTTTGAAACGAGGAACTTCCTGTTTCTTCTTGCCATCCATGTTTTTGCCACTCTTGGCTGCAGTCTCTACCTCTTTATAGAGGTATTGTAGTTGACCGCCAAACATCTTGGTATTATCTAAAGGTTTCCCTTTAATCGGCTCTGGAGCAAGATAGAGCGTAAACTCCTTCCCCTCATTATCGGTAACCTTCTTAGAGCGAGCCACTTCTTTGCCAGCATCTGTGCAAACTGACTTGAAGACATTTTCATATCTTCGAAACGACAGGTAATTACCTGCCGCCGCTAGTACTGCAATGCCTTTGTCCATTGTCTTAGCCAAAGACGAGAACTTATTTTCACTCTGCATCCTATTAGCCACAGGAACAATAGCTGTTAGGGTAGCCAACACTGCCTTATGCACTGTGTGCAACACATCCTCAAACTTCTTACGGTCATCCGTCATATTGACATCCCGATCCATTTCTTTAATGATGGAGTTGGGAACACCCTTTATGCCTGTTAACTCATCTCCTAACTTGGAGATAACCTCCGCCGGTTTGAACGTGCGGAAATGACCATTCACGGTCTCGCGCATAAGCGTAGTGGTTTTAACCCGCTTAGCCTTTGGCTTCTCCACCTTCTTAGCCACTTTAGTGCCAATGTCCGCATAGACCCCTTCATATATGGTGTCTGAGTCTGATTCCGTAGAAGTAGACTCAGTGGACGAATCAGAAGAAGAATATTTCCTCTTCCTCTTCTTCTTTTTGGACTTAGTCTTCCGCTTTTTGCGAAAACCAGTCTCTGCCCGCTCCTTGGTGAATTCATCACCCGAAGAAATCACCTGTTTCTTCTTCTTCCTCCGTTTAGGAGAAGGAGGAGGAGGAGCCTTAAGCTCCACCGCCGAGTCTGTGTCCAAGAAATCCTCAAACGAATCCTCTTGGACACTCGGCCTACGCCGCTTCCGAGACACAGGCGATTTGGCAGTCAAGATGTGGCTTTCCAATCTTGCAAAGCGAGCCTCCCAATCTGGAGGCGCAGGCACATCAGGCACTGCGTCCTCGTCCGGGTCGGAGAGGATATGCGCTTCGTGGCCATCGGGAACTGAAACAAACATTTTTGATCAGTCCCGGTATATATATATGTCACAATATGGTTGTTTCAAACTCATTTGGACATCTATTGGTGTTAAAGAACGTGTTTATACCGTTATAACACAGGCGTAATAAGCTAAATTTGTGCGTGGGTTGTGGGTCAAGCCCAAACCTTACGCGGGGTCGGGACCAGTGTATCGGCCCGCCCATCCCTCTGTTCCGCACACTTCTCCCACCTGTGACTACTACGTCAACAAGTTGGAGAAAATGCTACGAAACTCGGAGAAACGCCTGAAAAAGTTTTGTCTAGGGGAGTCTATAAAAGAAACCCAGGAGCATCTCCAACATTACTCTCTATTAGAGTACGAGAGAATTTCCACATGAGATAGGGCGAAACCCACATCTCTACCCATAGTCACACGGTGACCCGGGTGTTGACATAACCGCTAATGACCGGTTTGGTTCCTTCGAGAAACCCACTCGAGTGTTCTATCCTTGGTTGTTTATAACCAAATAACTCGTCCAAATTGGACCAACGAAAGTCTAAACTTTCCATATTGATGCTCTAATGCATCATAATTAAGCTAACCACAGTTTTTATTATACTTACTGCGTATTTGCTTGTATGTAGACTAATTTTGCCGGAGCAACCCAACGACACGTTATCCAGTCGTGAGTTGTATATGCTAATTGCTGGTACTGGACGTGCTTACCTCTCCCTAGCCTGAGGCTAGCCTGAGGCTGTTTACCGAGGTAAAATATCATATATAATGATACATATACTTTCCATTTCTATAAGCCGAATATCTGAAAGTCATGCGGCTGTCACACTACGACGACAAGGACGACGACAAGGACGACGACTGGCCAATGACCAAAACCCGGCGACATATGCAAATTCGGGCCAAGTTGGATGACACTCGGACGACATCCGGACGACAGCCCGACGACATCGGAACGACAGACCGGACGACAGCGGGATGACAGCGGGACGGGACAGGGCATGGTTGGTTGGTTGTTTGGTTGTTGGTTGGTTGGTTGGTTGTTGGTTGGTTGTTGGTTGGTTGTTGGTTGGTTGTTGGTTGTGTGTCTGTGTGTGTGTCTGTGTGTGTATGTGTGTGTATGTGTGTGTGTCTGTGTATGTGTGTGTATGTGTGTGTCTCTTTGTCTGTGTGTGTGTCTCTGTGTGTGTCTCTGTGTCTGTGTGTGTGTCTTTGTGTGTGTCTCTGTGTTTCTGTGTGTCTGTGTGTGTGTCTGTGTGTGTCTCTGTGTGTGTGTCTGTGTCTCTTTGTGACTCTGTGTGTGTGACTCTGTGTCTCTGTGTTTCTGTGTGTGTGTCTCTGTGTGTGTCTCTGTGTGTGTCTCTGTGTTTCTGTGTGTCTGTGTGTGTGTCTGTGTGTGTGTGTCTCTGTGTGTGTGACTCTGTGTCTATGTGTGTCTCTATGTGTGTGTATGTGTCTCTGTGTCTCTGTGTGTGTGTGTGTCTCTGTGTGTGTCTCTGTGTGTGTCTGTGTGTGTGTCTCTGTGTTTCTGTGTGTCTGTGTGTGTGTCTGTGTGTGTGTCTCTGTGTTTCTGTGTCTCTGTGTGTGTGTCTCTGTGTGTGTGTCTCTGTGTGTGTCTCTGTATGTGTCTCTGTGTATGTGTGTGTGTGTCTCTGTGTGTGTGTCTCTGTTTGTGTCTCTGTGTTTCTGTGTGTGTGTGTGTCTGTGTGTATGTGTTCCTGTGTATCTGTGTGTGTGTCTCTGTTTGTGTCTGTGTGTGTCTGTGTGTGTGTCTGTGTTTGTGTTTCTGTGTCTGTGTGTGTGTGTCTCTGACACAGAGACACACACACAGCAACAGAGACACACATACAGACACAGACACACACACACAAAGACACACACAGAGACAGACACACAGACAAAGAGACACACACAGAGACACATACAGACACACACAAACACACACACAGAGACACACACATACACACACAGACACACACACAGACACACACATAGAGACATAGAGACACAGAGACACACACACAGAGACACAGAGATACACACACAGACACACACACAGCAACAGGGACACAAAGACACAGAGACACACACATACACACATACAGAGAGACACACACATAGACACAGAGACACACACATACACAGAGACACACACAGAGACACACACAGACACAGAGACACACACACAGACACACACACAGAGACACATACAGAGACACACACAGACACACACACATACACAGAAATACATACAGAGACACACACAGACACACACACAGACACAGAGACACACACAGAGACACACACAGACACAGAGACACACACAGAGACACACACACACAGACACACACACAGACACACACACAGAGACACACACAGAGACAGAGACACAACACAGAGACACACACACAGACACACACACAGACACACACATACACAGAGACACACAGAGACAAAGAGACACACACAGAGACACAGAGACACACACAGACACACATACACACACAGAGACACACACACATACACAGAGACACACACACAGACAGAGATACACACACAGATACACACACATAGAGACACAGAGACACACACAGAGACACACACACAGAGACACACACAGACACACACATAGACACAGAGACACACATACAGCTGGAGAGAGAAGCGATGACAGCGTAACGGCAACGACGACAGCTGAACGGCAAAGACAACACCGTAATGACAGCGTAACGACACCGTAGCGACATGCGAATGACATCAGCTGTCGTCAAGCTTTTTCAACATACCCAAAATGCCGACGACAATCCGGCGACAATCGAGAAACTGGAGGTGTCGTGGAGGTGTCACGGCGACACCCGAACGACACCGTAACGACACCCGACGACAGAGCAAAACTTCAAGTTGTTGGAGTTTCGTCGCCCTTGTCGTCGTAGTGTGACACCCACATAATAGACCCAGGCTGTGGTCAAAGCAAAGTGCCCTGAGGAGGTCAATCAGAAACTTGGTTACTACCCCCCCCCCTCCACACACACACACATTCCACACACACAGCTCACACAGTCACAGACCACTCCCATGTCTGTTTACCCCTTCCCCCCCCCCCCCCCCCCACCAGAGAGCGTGTATATAAACAGATGAGAGGGACAACTCCCGCGAAAAACGGTAACACAGGCTACAGTGGCGTTCCTGGCGGTTAGTGTTGAACAAGCCTTGAGTTTGCCGGTACGCTCAATGCAAAACATTTGTTTTTATTCAAAATTAATAGAAATCCAGAAGCCTAACCTTATCAATTTAATATAATCCTTTTGGTAAACATGTTTTCTATATGTCTTCCAAGCGGTTTGTTTCTATGTGGTGTAGTTTTAGAGATATTTAACGTTTTCTGTATGAAGATTGCTCACCGCCATTGACAATGCCTTGAGTTTGCCGTACGTGTAGTGCAAAACGTGTATTTTATTCAAAATTAATAGAAATTCAGAACCCTAGCCATGTAAATTTAATATAGTCTCATTGTTAAATATGTTTTCTATATGTGTTCCAAACAGTTTGTTTCTATGTAGTGTAGTTTTAGAGATATTTCACTTTTTCTGTACGAAGACTGCTCAAGGCCATTGACAATGCCTTGAGTTTGCCGTAAGCGTAGTGAAAAACGTCAGTTTTATTCAAAATTAATAGAAATCCAGAAGCCTAACCATATCAATTTAATATAATCTTGTTGGTAAACATGTTTTCTATGTGTATTCCAATCAGTTTGTTTCTAGGTTTTGTAGTTTTAGAGATATTTAACGTTTTCTGTATGAAGATTGCTCACTGCCATTGAAAATGCCTTGAAGTTTGCCCATATGCTTAAGCTGTTCAACAACCACCACTTGGAGCGCCACAGTCGGCGCTCCCCACGGGGGAGGGCATGGAGTCATTCAGGCCCAAAACCTAGCACTGTGAAGAGTTCTACACAGCACACGTAGCCCCTCCTTCCCCTCTGGCTCCCCGCGTCTGCCCCCGCCACCAGGACCTCACACCCCCATAATAAAACAAAGCAAATCAAAACGAATGCAGACACCTGACAATACAAACCAATACAAACCAAATACAGAACGTTGTTAACCATCCACATATACAGAAATAGAACACACTCACTACCAACACAAATCTAACCAAAAACAAAACAAGAACACCAAACAACCGCAAACTACAAACCCAACACATAAGCCGTGTTCACACCAGCGCGTTAAGTCGCCTCAACTAGTTTGCCTCCTATAGTTCGGCTCACATTCGCCGTGTGGACGCGACCCTAAGGAGGTTTAAGGCTGATCCGCCTCAACTAGTTCGCCGCATGTAAACCGCGTCGCGAGGTAGTCTAGATGAAGCGATCTAGCTTAAGTCGGCCCATATCGCCTGTGTGGACGGTAGCGGTTTAGATAAGGCGGATTAAGGACGTCACAGTCGAGACCTGAGTTTGTTGACTTTTCGGTAAATTTGGTCTATGAACCTGCTAGAGGTGCACAGATATTTTTTTCATGATATATTTTAAGGTTTTCACTGCCCAGCAGAAGTGTTGACCCTTCCAAACCAATACGATTCAGTCCATACATATCTAGGTCGAACCCACACTCTCTCGTGGCGATGAAACTGGCGCTGGTTATTATGGACTTGCTCATGCGCAGATATCGATTTCCGGCTTAAACTGCCCCAAGTACTGGATGTGTGGACACGACACACTTTCACGCCTAGTTCGCCTCATCTAGTTCACCTTATCTAGTTCGGCCTAAAGTTGTGGGTGTGAACACGGCTATAGACATAATAAACCAAAAAAGCACATTGCCAATGAGAAAAGATTACAATATCAAGTACATAGTCAAGTGGTCACCAAAGACTGACAAGAATAGTGACTGATGCTGCACAAAATGCAGCATGAGTCATGCACACCCATTGTACAAAGTGTCCTGTGCTGCACAGAAACAGCACAGGATAATCTCTCAAACCATGTGTAAAATTCCAGAGTGCATGTAAAACGACTGGAAGACCAGTGCTCCGGCACTGATACTATGCTTGTTCTGATGAATAAACTCTTGTGAACAAAAATAAATAAAAATTGTGCGCAGCAAAGAACTACTGTGGCGCCACCTGGGTTCAACTCCTGACCTCCGCCTACAACTCCTCCCCTCGAACTGAGGAACCCGCTCTCACCCCACGAGATGTGATGTCACTTCCGGTCGCCCCCAGCCCGCTCTTACCTTGGCTCTGCACGTCACCACTCGACGTTGGATTGATATTAACTCCCCGTCTTTCTCAGCCTGGTTTTTTAACTCCCGACCTTCCACATGAGGCATTCTCTGTGGCGGAGTGGTTAGAGTGTCTGACTTTTTTCTAGGTCAGACTCCTAATCTGAGGGTCGGCGGTTCGATTTCCCGTGCCCCCAGCTCTGCCAATTTGGATTTCAACCGCTGTGTATAACCTACAGCGTCATCAAAGGCCGGTTGCTCTCATACCATGTCTATGTGGTGTGGGAGGTTAAAAATCCCTTGGGTCGGTAAAAGTGTAGGCTCGGGCTTTCTATCGACCAGCAGTGGAGTTGGGAAGACGACTCCACTGACGAAACAAAAAATGATGACAAAAATGAGAGACAAATAAGTGTTCACACTTCCTGTCTACCATTCGCTATATCGCTATATCACTATATGAGAATCTTGCGCTCTACTGATCGGGCAAGTGCGTTTCGTTTCTGACAGGGAATGCACCGCATAAAGTGCTGCCACCTGGTACCTGTAACTAATGATTAGCTCTAGTAGTTCTGGTGCTGCCACCTAGTCTAAGTTAGCCTATTTATTCCCTTGCTCAACCAAATTATATTGCTGTTTGATGGTAAAGTGCCTGTTACACTATGGCAGATTGAGCAACGGACAGAACCAGACAAAGAATTTTCTAGTGCAGTGGTGTATCAAAATGTATCAAAATGTTGCGATATCGGGTCAAAGGCCGCCGGACAAACGAACATTAAATGGACATGAAATGTACATGAATGGATAGCCAACGAACGATAAGCGGATGACAACGGGTGACAACATATATAACGAACGCATTACCGGACAACCTGTGGTAAACCGACGGATGAAAAACGAATAACAAACGGACCGAACGAACATGTACCGGACAAGTACCGGACTGTTGACATCACGTGATGGACGCACCGATTAACATAAAAACACGCCGGACCAAATGCCGACACACACAACATCTTCCGCACTCACCAAAATCACCACTCTCTCCGCCGTCATAGTTCGTTCAGCATGGTTCGGAACAAGCAAACCGCCAAGGAGAGGAAGAAGGGGCAGAATAAACCATCGCCGTTACCAAGCTCTTCCTTGTGGAGCGAGGAAGAGCTTGCTGCTCTTCATCCTCCTACCCCGATGGGTGAGATTGAGCTGCCCCAAGAAGTAGCTGAAGCAGCAGCAGTGTCAGTGGCAGTGGCTGAGCCAGAGCCTGCGGATGTGCACCCACAGGCTAAGAAAAGCTGCCGACTGCGCAATGAACAGCAGGAGGGGGATGTGTTGGAGTGGATCGCGGAAAATTAACTCCTCTGGAACTCCAAGAGGAGGGAGTTCAAGATGAAGCCCAAGAAAGATCGTCTGTGGGCTGAGAAGGCGGAGGAGCTGGGCTATGATGGTAAATATATATGAAGAGTCCAGGTGCAAAACCATGTAAACGCCAATACAAAAATGTAGTTTAAATAAATGATTTTTACCTGAAAATAATGTTAATTTTCACTAATTCCACTTTTCATATGATCATATGGTTATGGAGCAATGACCAAAAGTGTAGGCATATAGAAAAATTAACGTTTTGTAGGTTTGATTCCAATGTTTATCTCGATTTTTTTATTGGCATTTACATGGTTTTGAGCCTGAACTCTTCATATATATATATATATATATATATATATATATATATATATATATATATATATATATATATTTGTATAATATTTTTGGTTTGTTTAATAATAATATTATTAGTAATTTTTGTTTTAATATTAATATTATTTTTAATATTAATTTATTTGTACTCACTGTACTGTTGGTGTCATTGATTGTTAATTACTGAATTATTTTGGTACTCGAGACACTGACACCTAAATATGCAATGCGATAATATACAAATGTTGAAATTGTTTATAATGCTTTTGTGACTTCCTATGCTCATACTCATCCACTTCTGATTTGGTGTTTTTTTTGGGTTTTGTTGTTGTTTATTCATTGAATAGTCTTTTGTCAGCGCCGTGGCACTGGTCTTCCAGCCATGTGACAATACTGTTATTTACAATATATGTATATGAAGTCTGATATTGTCATCAGCAGCTAGCTCAAATCAGCTGAAATAACAGTATTAATCATTCCAAGACTTACATATGGTATAGTTTGATAATTCACCTATAAAATAGTAGTTATATGTTGTATACATACATACTTAGATACATCCATGTGTATTGATTAGACCTTTGCATTACGGAGTGGTTAGGTGCATAGTTTCCCTTCACTTCTGTGTATGCCTACACAGTTGTGAATAGCATCATTATCATGTTGGTGGAGATAGCATTTTGAGATAGAGTGTTTGTAGAATGGTTTGTTTATTCTGTTGATAGAGTGTGGTTAGCTTGTAGGGTTATGATTAAAAGGTTAATACCTTGGGTAAGTTTTTGACTACAGATAGTAGTTTGAGTAAGTAGGTTGTTAGCTTTATCATGTTGCGGCCTCTCAAAGTTAGACTTATTCAAATTATAAGCACCATGTACCATGTGTTGGCTATAGCCTATACTGCTACCAGCCCAGTGTCTGTCCATTTAATGATGGCTCACTACAATACATCAAATCTATAGCATATTCCTACAATATTTTTAATATTTTTCTTTTATCGATAATATTTTATTTGTATCTGATATCTGTATATTGTGCCCGATTTAGGTGACAACTTATTTATGTTTGGCTTTGTTGTATTTTTCAGTGGCTGACCTCCGGGACTGGAACACCAAACTGGTGCATCAGCGCTCGGGGAATGCAGCCCGGGTCTTCACCGACAGGGAGCAGTGGATCATGATCCGATTCGGCTTCCTGCGGGCACTGGTCCGCCAACAGCGGGGACCGGTGAAAAGTGTAAGTAATCTTTCAAACCCAAAATTTGTTCTGCTGCCCCTCAAAATACTACCATTTATCATAAAAGTTGGTTAAACCAATGTTGGTTAATCCAAACTATCGGTTAATGCAAACTATCGGTTAATCCAAACAAAGTTTTTGGAGTCGCCTCGCAATACTACCAGTCATGTTTCATTTTACTGCCCTGTTTTAGAGTATATCAGAGTTTATCGGTTATTTTACAGTATATCTACAATATTACATATTACTGCCATGCTATACTCTATCTGTATTACTACATTTTATTGTGTTATTTATTATGTAATATTACGTATTAATGGCATGTTTAATACTAAATCTGCAATGTTACATTTTGTTGCACAATTTAATAGTTCACCTGTAATATTACATATTAATGCCACATTTAAAACTCTACCTGTCAAACTACATTTTATTGCATTTTTTAACTGTATAACCGTCGGCTTGGTTTAACAGAGTTATACCATATTTTTCTCATATCTCCATTTTCCCCATGTCCCTTTGTTCCCCATGTCCACTTTTTCCACATGTACCCTTTTTCCACAGTGATGCGAGAGAGCGACAAACATAATATTTCCAAGTTATTTAGTTAATTTTGTTGGTCTTTGCAGGGGAGAGGGGCAGTGGCGCATGCTGGTGGTGACCTGGATGAGGCAGAGCGGTATGCAGCTAATGACCACCTACAACTCAGCCTCATCGATGATGAGCCCAGCTCCTCCACTACCCCAGCAGCGAAGCCATCGAAGTGCCACAGGAGGAAGGATGATGATGTGGCTATGGTGGCCATGTCAGAGAAGTTTGTGGCTGCTACTGCTGAGCTGTCTGCCATAAAAGATGCCCTCACCATCAAAGAGCCCATGAATGAACGGACGTCGTTCATGGGCTGGGTGAAGACAGTGTGTCTCAGCGCTACCGACGACCAGTGGTCAGAGTTTCGGGGAACTTTCATGGCCATGTCGACCCGCTGGATGGCCATGACCATGGCCCCGCAGCAGCAGCAGCATCAACAGCAGCCACAACAGCACCAGCAGAAGCCACAACAGCACCAGCAGCCACAGCACCAGCAGCACCAGCCACAGCACCAGCCACAGCCACAATAACAGCACCAGCCACATCTACAACAGCACCAGCCACAGCCACAACAACACCAGCCACAGCCACAGCACCAGCCACAGCCACAACAACAGCACCAGCCACAACAACCTCCTCTGGTGGCGTCTTCCCTGCTGCACCCACACCCTCGGCAGCAGCCTGCTACAACCCGCTGTGGTTGGCTTCTACATACGTGGGTGGCTACATGCAGCAGCCAGGCACTCTCACTGGCTACCCACAGGTCCAGCAGGTGTGCTTCGAAAGCTGGTGTGGGGACGTTGCTGGATGACAGCCAGGGGAGCCCCATAGACCAGCTGATTGTAAATAGTGTATTGTAAATAATGTAGTTATTTTATTTTAACTTATTGTAAATAAGGGTTAAGGTGTTGTAAATATTGTAGTTAATTTATTTATCTGGTTCAATAAAAATAAGTCATGTGTCCGGGGAGGGTAATATTGTAAATAAAGGGATGGGGAATAGTGTAAATAATGTATTGTAAATAATCTAGTTATTTTTTTTAAGTTCCTGTTAATATGATGTTGTAAATATTGTAGTTTATATACTTATGGTATGTTGCAATAAAAATGTTATAACTTATATATTTCCAAACTTATGGTCTTTATGTTATGAATTTTAAATTGTTGTGGCTATCAATATATACAAACCCAGTTTGTTTGTTGTTTTACGTTCTAGCAACATATAAGGTCATATCATGATGGTACAAACTCAGTAGTTTGAGTGATATAACAGACAACAGCATTGAGTTAAAAACAGTCAGAATGTAGAACATACATAGGCATTTATAGGCTATTTAAGTCATATTACAAATATTTGAAAATCACTCATTATCAGAGTGCTTTTCTCCAGCATCAAATATACACAATGTCACACCAGCGATTATTACACATTATCAGTTTTGTTGTTGTCGTTCTCTGTCCTAGCAACATCTAAGGTCATATCAGGATGGTACAAACACAATAGTTTGAGTGATATAACAAACAACAGCATTGAGTTAAAAACAGTCAGAATCTAGAACATACATAGGCATTTGGAGGTTAGTTAAATCATATTACAAATATTTGAAATATCACTCATTATCAGAGTGCTTTTCTCCACCATCAAATATACATGTCACACCAGCTATTATTACTCATTATCAGTTTGCTTGTTGTTGTTTTACATCCTAGCAACATCTAAGGTCATATCAGGATGGTACAAACACAATCGTTTGAGTGATATAACAAACAACGGTATGGAGTTAAAAACAGTCAGAATGTACAACATACATAGACATTTATGTGTATGTATGAATGTTTACCTTCATGCAAATATTATATAAGCGGTGAAAGTGAATCTATTGTGTGCTGATTCTGGAAGGTTCTATGGTACAGCTAGAGCGGCTTGGAGCCCTGTTGCTTGTTGGGGCAGGTAAGCAAGGCAGCTGGTCAGTAAGTGCTTCCTGTCCTAACACCGGTTGGTCACTTCTACCTGAATTTCTTTTTTTAATAAAGATTGGGGTCTTAGAGGCCAGCCAGAGTCTATTTACTCATTCCATTTACATATATGCCTCTTGTCCTTATTGTGTTTTATTATTATTATTACTATCACTACTTAGCGTAGATAATAGGTTATTTAAGTCATATTACAAATATTTGAAATATCACTCATTATCAGAGTGCTTTTCTCCACCATAAAATATACACAATGTCACACCAGCTATTATTACACATTTTCAGAGTGATGTTCATTATTACACATTATGAGAGTCCTGTTCTCAATCATCAAATAAACACATTGTCTCACCAGCTATTATTATATAACTTTAAATCATCCGCTCCTGGCATGGAACAGAACCGGCAGGTGAGTTTTCCCAATGTTTCAGAGTGTTCCTGACCTTCTTGCCCTCACGCTTGTCTCTGTTTGGGCCTTGAACAAACTCGCAGTCTCTCAGGTTGCGCCCCAGTCTCCACGCACCAGGAATAATATCGCGGTTACCATCTTCCTGGTCGACCAAGTTGTTCTGCATGCGGGGATACCTTATGTACATCAAATTGTGCAGCACAACACATGCAGTTGTTATTAAGAATTTGTTGCCGGGCTATGCTGCATTGTACTCATCAGAACTTGAAACTGATTGGCCAAAATGCCAAATGCATTTTCGACCACCCGGCGAGCCCTCGACAGACGATAATTGAAGATGCGCTCCTCATGTTCCAGGCCATATGTCTGAAGGGCTTCTGCATGAAGTTCCGCAGGGCAAATGCATCATCGCCAATAAAAAAATACGACATATCCTGGTCGTCATGTGGAAGGGGGTCTGGGTGTGGTAATTGTGTATGTCCCTTTGTTCCATGGCCTGTTTCAGCTCGGACTCATTCCAGACCTGCACATCAGAGGCAGCCCATGTCCACCTACGTCCACCCAGATGAATTCATAGTCAGAGTCCACCAAAGCCATTAGGATGGTAGAGAAATACTTTTTGTAGTTATAACAGGTGGATTCCGACCCAGGTGGACACGTGCATGCTATGTGCTTGTCATCGATAGCCCCACAGTTGTGCAGGAAATTCCATTTCTCCAGGAAACCCTCCGCTATCGCAAACCAAGCAGCAGGTTCCATCGGCAGTGGCATAACCTCATCCACATACTCTTCTACAATAGCCTTGCACACCTGAAATGACATAAAAACAACAGATTGGTTAGTGTGAAATAAATTTAAAACATACAAGTACATTATGTATATTTACTATAATATATTACAATACCACCACACCTGAAATAACGTATACTACACAGACATAGTCTCAATAACAATATTTAAAAAATACAAATGCATTTAAAACATTCAACTACATTATGTATATTTACTATAATATATTACAATACCACCACACCTGAAATGACATCTACTACACAGACATAGTCTCAATAAAAATATTTTTAAAATACAAGTGCATTAATGTATATCACAAATACCACCTCTGAAATGACATTAAATACACAGAATAGTTAATAATATCTACAAAATACTTTTACATCTGTTGTATTACATACCGAACCGCATGTCGGTGTATTTGGCCCCAGATGCCACATGACAAAGCATTATGGCCAGCTTCAGGCCTGGCTCAATGGGCACATTGTAGAATGTGTGCTGCTTGGTGATCCGCAGACCAACACGTAGCAGAAGTTTGTCAAACATCTCTAGAGGCATCCACAGGAAGTTTGTGAATGCCTACAAATCTTCTCTGTGGAGCTCCACCATCAGTTGGTCATACAGACCAAACTGCAGACGACGTTGAGGACTGAGCCAATCCCTAGACCACCACTTTCTTGGCCTCCTTCTCCTTCTTCTGGCAGACATGAGGGCCTGCAGTTCCAACTGTAATTGCAGCAGTTGCATCTCAACATGCAGAACTGTTACTCTGAGATGAAGAAGTTCTGGTGAATCCAGGAAAGCCATAGTTGTGACTCCAACAAGAGCATGAGAAGGACTGATGCCTAGACTTGCTTGTCACTTCATTTATACCCTCCTATGTTCATTCATAGTTCTGTATGTGTCCTGAGTGTCTCCGTTCCTCATCCTGGACTGTCCATGCTTTTTTCGGTAGAAATGTGAAGTTCTCTGTTAGTTCTCCGGCATATCCGTTATGTGTATGGTATATCCGTTTAGTGTCCGGTTCAAGTCTGCTTGCATCCGGGAGGTCTGCGGTGGCTCTCCGGCTTAACTCCGTTATGTGTGGTAAGGTTCCCATTGCCGGACTAATTCAGAAAGCTAACCGGACACGTTACGAGTGTGTACCAGACATGAACCGGATAAAACGGACTAAACAAACTCAAACTGGACAAGAACCATAGACGTCAATCTGGCGGCATCCGTTACAAGTTTTGTGCATGTTCAAAACTTGCCACCGTAGATGCCAGACACCACCGGACACAGAACAGAAACGCCGAATGCTGACTGTATAGAAACCAGACATTGACATATTCCACCGGACTTTGTTCGGTTTCTTTCCGTTTACTCAATCCGGTGAGGTGTGACAGACGCTTAAACAAGTTGCTGTGATGGGATGGACGTCACCCTCATTTGGGTGTGTCGGTGATATCGGGTGGGATTAGGTAGTCGCTGAAATGCTTACATTTTTAACATTGACATGCAACAGTTTACTGGCAAGTGTGGTCGGCACCATAATAAAATACCAAATGGGTCTTTTGGGATTTCATGGCTTCGGAAGAAATTGTCACCAGTAGAGTGATGGATGTTAGCCTAGTCTGATGGTTTTCAGTTTCAGCCTTTTTATTAGATAAATATATTTAATTATATTATTATAATCGACCATACTTTGTGACAGGCACAGAAGTAGCTTATATTATTAATGGCTAATTTTGGAGATATTTGAAGTGAAAACATTCTAAATTAATTCTGGCATGCACATAGACATTCTGGCACCATAATCTTCAGTAATAACAGGTTCTATCGAATTGACTCAGTATTCCCTTCTATTAAGCTATAATTACTTAATAAGTGCACAAGTATTTAAAAGTTGGATATATAGGATTAAATCGAGATAGATGTTTGAGTTTCCTAAATGTTATGCTCTCATGTTACTATAGGTCTACTAACTTGGGCGGCAATAGACTAGTTCGTAATTCCAGCTGGGTGGTGCATTGTGGGATGCTTGGCAGCAAAACAAACCCGCGCGAAGCACATGGCTCATGTTGAAGCAGTCAGTGCTGCAATGAAATCTGTTAGTCTCAGGTCATTTCAGCTCATGTTTGAAACATAGAATACCAACTAAAAAATATATATATAATAAATTAAGATGTTAATCTGTTATCTAGAATTGCATTTAAATCAATCTAATCAGCACGTCTAAATGCCATCTGCATTTAGATCTAGATAAATCTGGTCATTCAGACTAGTGTTAGCACCATGGTTAGAACGATACCCAGTCAGCTTTACTTATTTTATTCATGTTTTTATTCATACCCTATGATTAATAACATCTGTTGTGCTAGGAGATGGGTAGGGTTAATCAGACATTGGTTATATATTTCTTTGAAACAGGTTTCTGTTGACACATTTGATATTGTAATATTTAGAACAAGAATTAAAAATGGTGATGTGAATATCAGCCTGTAAAGTGATTGTTTTGTGAGGAATTGTTTTTTTCTAAGCTCAAAATGCTTAATTATGGATAGATTGTCTTAAATGTATTCATTATTGATGGTAATCAGGCCACGAGGCCAACCTCTACTGGATGTTGCTTCGGTTGTGTTCTCATCACTTTTGGATTAGCTTTCGAGTGAAGGGGGAGGGCATGGGAGAGGTCACTGGAGGGCAGGCGAGCAACAGGTGGGTGAACTCAGAAGGTGACGGGGGACCGAATAATCAGCCTCATCACCTAATTTAATTAAAGCGATACAGGATCGCCCTTTTCCCACCCTGCGAGGGACGCATCCCATGAGGCGCAAAAGAAAGCACGCCGACGGCACTTGTTCTCACTGAGCTCAACATGGCGCACCATTTGTCATGCACACCCTCACCCTCAGCGTCTGGCAACTGCTACCCCTCTGACGAGGGCAACAGGGCTACTAGCCTACTGGCAGGATCATCGAGGTGGCGGCCTGAGTCACCAGGGGGGGGGTTTATTTGTCCCGTTGCTGCACGAGTCAGATGACAGCTTGCTGATGGAGATGGACACCAGCGAAAGGGGAGCGGACACCCCGACACATGATGAGAGGGCGGCGACCCCATCTAGCCCGGGCAGCACGGGGAAGGGGATCCCGGAGGAGGTTGCAGTGACAACGGCAGATGAACGGGGAGGCCATAGGCTGGTCCTAGCGTCCACATCGCCCACCTACACCCCCCCCCCCCCATCACTGGGCGGCCTCCACAGCGGGCTACGGATGGTGGTAGCGGACCTGATGCAGACGTTCAGTCCCCCCCCCCCACCGGACCCCGCCTGCGGGGATCAGTGGAGGAGGCCTGAATATGTCCCAACTCCAATAGTTCCCTTGCACCCCCTTGCAGATCATAAAAGGTGACTAATGGGTGACTCGTTTGCCATGAGTCGCAGCTCATGTCAGTGGAGGAAGGGATCCTGGTGCATGAGGACTGCAAGGGGCCAAGGCTCCTTGTGGACCAACACTGCACTTTGGCCCCGACTTCACCTAGACGAGGGGTTGGACTGGCCCGGTCCAATCAATCGGCTGGTCATGCCAAGCCCTAGGAGTAGAATTATGAAGAATGACCCTATTTGCATCACTAATTATATAATATATATATATCATATAATATTTACCTAGAAAATTCTTCACTACTCCTAGAAGGCGGTGGCTAGGGTCAATCTGGTATCAGTTAATGCTTTTGCAACCATACTGGAGTATACTATTGCAATGGCCCACGGCCCTCCGACTCTCACTCGCACGCTCACACACGGAAGAACACCAAGATTCAATCGGTGTCAGTAGTTATCTGACCCGCCCCCTCACTCGCCAGATCCCACATCAACTCTATAGGTGTGTGTGGGGGTGGGGGTGGGGGTGGGGGGTCAGCCACATGCAGTAGAGGGCAGCCCAGTCAGGGTCTGCCCGGTGGCTACCCTTGCCGCCACCTAGCGCAGTGTAATGGTACTGCGCAGGTGTACGCCGTAGTCTCCGCTGCTACCATGTGGTAGTAGAGCTCATGTACAGACTACTACACTATCCTTGTATCCCTGGTGTGTATCTGCTGGTTACCACAGCGCTGCACACCCCATTTTTAGGGCTCCGTGGTGGGTGGGGAGCGAGGATAATGAACACTTTCTACATAATATGGATACTAAGAAACCCAAACCCAACAACCCCAACAAAAGAAATTTGGAGTCAGACTCCTCCTCGCAATCTGAGGAAGAATCTGCAAAAAACAAAAAAGCAGCAAAAGATCAAAAGTAATAGCAGAGTCCTGGCCAAGGTTCCTGATCATTGCATCAAGCGATGAGGGGGCCTTGGCTAAAGTGTCACCTTTTGCCATATTGAAAGGGCTCGTCGGCTTGGCGGAGAACCAAAATCTGTGAAAAAATTGAGGAGCGGATGTTTGTTGGCGGAGAGTCACTCTAAGTGTCTTCTCAAGTCCAAGACCTTCTGTAACATACCCGTTACCGTGACTGCGCACACCACCCTAAACTCCTCCAGGGGAGTGATCCGGTCTCGATACTTGGAGGGAGTGAGTGATGATGAGATTTGTGAAAACTTATCATCACAGGGCATTATGGCAGTGAGGAGGATGAGTATTCGACGGAAAAATGACTTCATTCTGACAAATACTTTCATCCTTACTTTCGGCCGCCCCACCCCTCCACAGTCAGTTAAGGCCGGATACCTTAATATTACAGTTGACCCTTATGTTCCAAACCCTTTAAGTTGTTTCAAGTGTCAGCGATTCGGGCAGGGGCAAAACTCATGCCGGAACAAGCTGACATGTGCTTGTTGTGGTCAGATTGACCATGACAGCAAGGAATGCAACCTGACCACAACTTGCATCAATTGTAAAGGGGCCCATTTTGCGTACTCTCGGGAGTGCCCAGGGTGGAAACTGGAAAAAAGAGTTAAAATTAATTTATCCTTCCCTGAAGCGAGGAAATTGGTGGAGGCTACCAACCCAGTCACAGCTGGAAAATCATATGCTGTGGCGGATGGAGGCCCGAAAAGGGCCGTCGCGTGTCAGACGGACTTGACGTGGTTGGCTGGGGGGAAACCCACTGCCACCACCCAGGTTCCAAACAAACAAACACACAAACCAACAAACAAACTCAATCGACTATGACGCAAATGCCTATCGGCAGCAGCAGCCTGTCGATTGAGTTGAGCGCTAGGGTGCCGGCTTCCACCGGCCCCGCTCCCGCTCCTCAATCAATCAATAAATTAAATACTGAAAAGAAAAAGGTAGAAAAGGACCTTTCCTTGGGACGGCTAAAGAAGATCGAACGACAGCTAGTTCCCACTAGCAATGCCTTCAATCTTTTGGATGAGGACATGGAGGCCATGGACGTTCCATCCATGGACCAACCACCACTAAAGCGCCCTCCTCCAAAACCCAAGGACAGAGGCCCGAAAGGGTCCCTGTCCTTAACTCAAACCAAGAATCAGGCGCTGGAAGAAGCAAAGAGGACTGAGGCCTCGACTAGTCAAGGTCGCAGTCTCCCCCCCAAACCTAAGGGGAGGGGGAGAACACCTATCACTGCCCCAAAATGACAGTGACAGGTGGTTCTCTAATTCAGTGGAATTGTAGAGGTTTCAAGGGCAGCATTGAAGAGTTATCTCTTCTGTGCTGCAACCTCAACCCTCTTGCCATTTGCTTACAAGAAACTCACTTGAAAGCTTCTGAGAGTTGTAGTCTTAAAGGCTACATCAATTTTGACAAGTCTGCACCGGATGGAGACCGAGCCGCTAGTGGCTCCTCCATCCTGGTTAGACGTGATATTGTATATACGCCAGTGGTGTTAGACACAACACTAAAGGCTGTAGCTGTTCGTCTGACGCTACATAAGACTATAACTCTCTGTTCCATCTATGTTCCTCTGAGCTCCATTCTCATCTTACGAGAATTGGATGCTCTTATGAGCCAGTCACCGTCCCCATATTTACTTATGGGTGACTTTAACGACCACAAGACACTGTGGGGAGGGACCACTAGGAACCCAAAGGGCGAGAGGAATGAGGACCTTGTGGACGGTCATGCACTGTGTGTATTGAATGACGGTTTGTGCACATATCTGCATCCCGCCTATGGAACATACTCTGCCATCGACCTCAACATTGTTGAACCAGAGATGGTGCTGGACTTTTCGTGTAGGGTCTGGAACGACCTCTGCGGGAGTGACCACTTCCCAATTATTCTTAATTGCGAGGGGGCATCTCCCGTAGAGCGAGAGAGGAGCTGGCGGCTGCGTCAAGCCGACTGGCCCTCCTTCCAGACCCTATGCCGCGAGGAGTTCACTCCAGATATCAGTGACATTGATTCCTTCATTGAGATGCTGAGGTGGATCGCAGAGAAAACTGTTCCAAAGACTTCTGCAACTCCCAAGTGTCTGACGCCTCCATGGTTGGATGACAGCTGTAGGGGGCTATTAAGGAACGAAAGAAAGCTCAGGGTAGATTTTACAGGAGACTGACTGCTGAGAATCTGGCGCTCTTTATAGTTCTGCGCGCTTGCGCTCGCAGAACAATCAAAGAAGCGCGGAGGCAGTGCTGGAGATGATTTGTTTCTGGCATTACCATGGGCACGCCGTTGGGCAAGGTCTGGACGATGATCAAAAGAATTAAGCGAAGGGGAGATGATTCTTCGGTAGTCCAGCACTTGAACCACAATGGCACCATTCTCACATTACTCAATGAAATAAGTGAAGAATTGGCTTGCACCTTTGCTGGAAATTTGTCTTTGACAAGCTGCCTCCCAGGCTTTCTGGCCGTCAAGGAATGCCAAGAGCATAAGCTCTTGGACTTTTCCTCTGACGGCAGGGAGCACTACAACTCCCCATTCAGCATGGGTGAGTTGAGGTGTTCTCTAGAAAGCTTGCATGATACAGCAGTTGGACCTGATGGAATCCATTTCCAATTCCTTAAACATCTTCCCAAATCTGCACTGAGACTGTTGCTTCAACTCTTTAACAACATCTGGGAGTCGGGTGTCATCCCTAGTTTTGGCAGGAGGTGACAGTAATACCGATTCCCAAACGTAGTAGACACAAGAGTGAAGCCAACAACTATCATGCTATAGCCCTCATAAGTTGCATCTGTAAAACCATGGAGCGTATGGTTAACAAATACCTCGTCTGGCTACTGGAGTCAGGACACCACTTGTCCTACCTCCAATGTGGCTTCAGACGAGGACGCAGCACCCTCGACCATTTGGTTCGCATGGAGACCTTCATAAGAGATGCCTTCCTTAAGAAGGAGCACGTTGTGGCTGTCTTTTTTTACCTCGAAAAAGCCTATGACACGACGTGACAGCATGGCATCATGGAGGATCTCCATGCGATTGGCCTTCATGGCCACCTGCCAATTTTCATCAGGAGCTTTCTAGCCTTCAGGCATTTCCGTGTCCGCGTCAAGACAACCTATTCCAGCCTACACTCATAGGAACTAGGAGTACCTCAAGGCAGCATACTGGCCGTGACCCTTTTCAGGGCCAAGGTCAATGGTATTGCCGCTGTTGTAAAGTGGGGGGTCTCCTGTAGTCTTTTCGTGGACGACTTTGTTTTTTATTACAGCAGTGCTAACATGAATGTCATAGAGAGACAGCTACAACTAAGCATAAATTGGATCCATCGATGGTCAGTTCTGAACGGATTCAAATTTTCCAAGACCAAAACAGTCTGCATGCACTTCTGCCTGTTGCATAGAATGCATGTAGAACCAGAGCTGACCCTTTATGGGGATCCCATTAAAGTCGTTGAGAAAACCAAATTTTTGGGCCTCATTTTCGATGCAAAACTGTCTTTCGTGCCACATATAAAGTACCTAAAAACAAGACGCCTGAAGGCGCTGGATATTCT
This sequence comes from Branchipolynoe longqiensis, assembly GCA_030323885.1. NCBI lineage: Eukaryota > Metazoa > Annelida > Polychaeta > Phyllodocida > Polynoidae > Branchipolynoe > Branchipolynoe longqiensis. Next base: position 11,263,969 of record CM059195.1, on the reverse strand, counting down.
GAGGGTGCTGTCCAGCTCAGATTAGGGAGCGAACAGAGATGTTCTGCTCTCCATGTACCGAACCTTGGTTCGGTCACGAGTGGATTACGGCAGCATAGTATACGGCTCCGCAAGGAAGTCATATATTGGGCTGCTAGACATGGTCCACCACGAGGGGCTGCGCCTGGCCCTTGGGGCCTTCCGCACCTCACCGGTTCAGAGCCTCTACGTCGAAGCCAACGAACCATCACTTAACAACAGGAGAACCAGACTGGCCATGAAATATGTAGTCAAGATAAAAACTAATGCATTGAATCCTGTACACAATTGTCTATTCGAGCAACATGCCGAATCCAGGTATGAAGCCAGGCCGAATTACATCCGGCCACTGAGGCTCCGAATGAAACCTCATTTGGAGGCCTTAAGTGTGGATTTGGACGTGTTGGAGGATACCAAATTCCCAGAACATCCCCCCTGCTCATTGAGGAAGCCGTCGGTTATGGGACTGAGGAAGTCTGGGAGACATCCACTCGAATACCAAGGACTGCATGTAGAGATTCAAGGCCAGTTTGCAGACCACCTCTCCATATACACTGATGGTTCGAAAGACCAAAGCTGGGTAGTTGCTGCAGCATTCTGCTGACGAAAAAGATTTGGCGTACGCTTGCCCGATGACAGCTCGATTTCCACTGCGGAAGCCCAAGCACTCCTTCTCGTGTTCGAGTGTATCGAGGTATCCAACCACACTAACTATGTTATATACAGTGATTCGTTCTCCTGCCTCCTGGCTGTTGCTGGACTGAAAACGAATCACCCTATTCTAGCAACGGTCATTTATAAAATGAACCAACTGGCAACGGATGGGTATGACATCCACCTGTGCTGGGTGCCTGGCCATGCTGGCATACAAGGAAACAAACAAGCTGATCGGGCTGCGAAGAAGGCCCTGAACTGTGATCTTGAACCGTGTCTGATCCCTCACTCTGATCTGAAACCACTAATAGCCACCCACATAAAATCCAAATGGCAACATGAGTGGGATGAAAACATTAATAAACTTAAAGAAATTGAACCATCTGTGGGAAAACCACCACAGACTCATGCAGGAGGTCGGCGGGACCAAGTGGTCCTTAGTCGCTGCCGTATTGGCCACTCGCGGCTTACACATGCTTTTCTGTTCAAGGGGGACCCTCCCCCTGAATGTATTGGGTGTCAGTCCCCACTTACACTCAATCACATTTTGTTGAGTTGTCGATTTCTTGGCCCTGTGCCAACAGTTTTTCACTGCAAGCAGCATGCACAACCTTTTCACAAAAGTAAAACAAGAAAACATTGTAGCCTTTTTAAGGTCAGCTGGTCTATATCATCACATATAGTCCATTAAACCAATTAGATCAATTAACAACCTTTAACCTGTATCGTAATTCTATTTCCTTTAAACACAAATTATGTAACTGTGAGCTTTTTAAATCCACAGTGTACTGACACAAAATTGATTCTGTGCTTTTGCATTCTGTAAAAGTGATAGTTGAATAAAAAAAAAAACAATTCTCGCCGTGAATATGGCCTATGCTGCCAACACGGCGTAAAGAAACCATCAATCAATCAATCAAACCAATCGCAGAGTTGGAATGGCTGGACGCATGCAGGACCGAGTTACAGGCGGAGATAAGGGACAGGAGGGCCGGGTATTCCATCAACTGGATCGGAGAATCGTCCCCAACGCCATAACAGGAGGAAGCAACCTGCCATCCCCGATACTGGGCACACCCAGGCTGAGGCCATCGGCGTTCAGCCCGCCCAGGAGGCGAGTGGCAAACAGGGATGCGCCTCCGGCCGACTCGGAACGCACGCCACCTCTGGTGACCCCACCCCCACCTTGGTCAGTAGCAACGCCGCTACTACCGACACAGGCCCCGGCATGGAATGTAGCCACGGCCATGATCACGGCTGCCACGGCTGCCACAGCTGCCGAACAAGAGGTAGGGTCAAGCTCATACCTAGAACAGTTCATTCCGGCAGAGAAGGCGTCGTTGGACACAGAAGGAGACAATGTGGCAGAAAATACACCGATACTAGTCAATGCCCTATGGAAAAATCCGCTATCCAGAATGAAGTCTACACAACACTGCCAAGGCCCACAAACCTGAACTGCCTACACAAGACCAGATTAAACCCAGAGCTGGATCCGACACTGCCAGTAAGTGTGATATATGCGTAATAGACATATAGGTGTGTGGCTAATATATGTTAACGAGATGCAGAGTTTGAGACAAAGGAATATGCTAATGAGATGATGTCATGGAAAGTTTAGCCAGCGGGTCAAGTGAGCCCTAGGCCATGAATAAACCATTCAGTATCCAGAAGTCAAAGTGTTCAGACGTCGTACTTTCACATGGTGTCAGATGAGGAAGAATGCCACCCGCTAATAGTTTCCCGGGATTGCGGCCGGCTGGTCAGCTTGTCCTCAGCCACAATGCGAGATCGAACTGGAAAACATGGATCAGAGCATATGATATATACGCTACTGCGGCAGGTGTTGTATTGAAAACAGAACGAGTGCAATGCTGCATCTTTCTTCATGTTGCTGGCGAGGAGGCGCAAAAGGTTTTCGCCAATATGGAGATCGCTCTTGCTGATCAAGATAAGATCATGCCACTCACAGAGGCATTTCGGATATATTGTGTCGGTAAATGCAGTCTCATTATCACATGATATAAGTTTAATTCACATAATCAGGCTACGGAAAATATGCCTACATACATCATGGCATTGAGAGACAAGGTGAAGGATTGTGAATATGGTACGGTGGAGGAATCGCTGTTGCGCGATCGGATAGTGGCTGGGGTAAGGAATATGAATTTACGGAACAAACTGCTGCAAACTACGGAGTTAGCGTTGGGAAAATGTGTTAGTATATGTGAGATGAGTGAGTTTAGTTCCGATCTGTTGGACGACACCAAATCAGACATGGAAAGTAAGGAGATTGATTTCATACGGAACTATGCTAATGCGTGTACCAGTGCACCAGCGGTTCGGTCATCGGTGACGCCATCTTAGAAATCACCATCTTGGAATGCCAGCGGCGCTGGTGCTGGAGAGTTCAAGATCTGCTGCCAGAACTGTGGATAGGAACACCGCCGGGGAGTCTGCCCAGCGAAAGGAAAGGCTTGCATAGCCTGTAAGAAGATCGGGCACTTCGGTAAGGTCTGCAGGAGCAGGCTGGGCAGGGTCAACAAACTTACCATGGAAGAGCCCGACCCTCACAATGCTGAGCAAGACCCGGATCTGGTGGAGGTCAATGTGCTGGCAACGGATCTGTTCGTCGGTGCCATCGACCGCAGTGCCGGTCAGGATGCCGAGCTGTGGCACGCGATCGTTCGGGTGAATGCTTGTCCTGTCAACTTCAAGCTCGACACCGGTTCGGAGGCGAACGTGCTGCCGAGGTACGTCTTCGACAGAGTTGCTCCAGGGAGGCTGACGAACACCAGGTGTTCGTTGGTGACGTTCTCGGGTCATCGGTTCACTCCTGATGGGGAGGCACTGCTGGATGTCAACGACAGAGTGCTCAAGTTCCAAGTGGTACCGGATTGTCAGCCTATTTTGGGCAAGCAGGCTTGTGTGACTTTGAACCTGCTGGTGCGTGTGGATGAGGTGCACTGCACTGTGCCGACAAACATTTCCGAGCCGATGAACCGTCCCAGCGCTCGGGCGGGGAAGCTGGTAAGCGAATACAAAGATGTGTTTCAGGGTTTGGGGTTGATCAAGGCAAATGCTATCATTCATGTCGATAAATCTGTTCAACCTCTCATTGATCCGCCTAGACGGATTCCGTTTGCCATTCAGGGTAAGGTACGTAGTGAGCTTGATCGGATGGTTGAGTTAGGTGTCATAGTTGAACAGGATGAACCTACCGAGTGGGTTAATTCTATAACTATCGTAAAAAAACAAAACAAGATAAGGATTTGTCTGGATCCGACTAAGTTGAACAAGGCGATAAAGAGAGGGCCTTTCCCTACCAAAACGATTGACAAAATTATTGCCAAAACGGCAGATGCAAAGTATTTTTCAGTTTTGGATGCAAAGACAGGTTATTGGCAGATAGAATTAGATGACGAAAGTTCACATTTGTGCACGGTCAATACTCCGTGGGCCCGGTACAGGTACACCCGCTTGCCTTTTGGCATCAAAACAGCCGGTGACATTTTTATTCAGGAAATGCACTGTGTCATAGGCGATATACCCGGTATCGGGATAGTCACGGATGATATTTTGGTATATGGGTCAACGGTTGAGGAGCACAACGAGCGGCTCCGAGCCGTGTTGGACCGAGCTAGGTCGGTTAACCTGAAATTAAATGACACAAAATCTTTGTTATGTAAGACTATGGTAAAATATGTAGGTCATCAACTTACCCAGCAGGGTGTGAAGCCTGATCCAGACAGAATACAAGCAATAGTTGACATGCCAGAGCCGCGTGACAAACAAAGCGTCCAAAGGTTCCTGGGCATGGTTGGATATGTACACAAGTTTATACCCAACATGTCCGAGATAGCCAAACCACTATGCACGCTCCTCGCTAAGGACGTGGCGTGGCACTGGCAGACCGAACAGCAGGCCGCGTTTGATAAATTGAAGGAGAAGTTAAGAACTGCTCCTGTGTTATCGTATTACAATGTTAAGAAACCCATTGTGATTCAGGTAGATGCTTGTCAGTCAGGTTTAGGTGCCGTGTTGATGCAAGATGACAAATCGATCGCACTCGCATCTCGTGCGCTTAACTCAGCGCAGTGTGGTTATGCCATTATAGAAAAAGAGATGCTCGCCATATGTTTCGGATGCCAGAGGTTTCATGAGTATATCTTTGGCAAAGAAGTTCAAATTCAAACGGACCACAAGCCGTTGGTGGCGATAATGCAGAAGCCAATTCATAAACTTTCGGCTAAAATGCAGAGGATGCGAATACGATTACAGAATTACAATATTCAGCTATGTCATGTGAAGGGTTCTTTGATGTTTTTTGCAGACAAGTTGTCCAGGGCGCATAGCGTCAAAGTAGGTCATGATAGCCTGTTCGATGACACGTTCTGCGTTGCCGCAGTGGACATGCAGTCGTCGAGTTTGTTGAGTAAGATTGTCAATGAGTATGAGAAGGATGTGTCCATGTCCAAGTTGATCTCACACATTGAAGATGGGTGGGACACTACACGCATACAGACACCACCGTGTCTGAGACAATACATCCCATACAAACACGAGTTAACGATAGAAAACAATCTTGTAATGAACGGCAATCGGGTGGTGGTTCCTCCGGGTCTTCATGGTGAAATGATAGAGGCGTTACATGAGACACACCTAGGTGTGACAAATCCAAACAGTTGGCGAGGGACTGTATGTTTTGGCCGAATATGAATAAGCAAATTGAAGATAAGGTCAGTAGGTGTGACACTTGCCAAAACAACCGAAAGAATTTGCATAATGAGCCCTTGATAAATCACCCGATCGCCTGTCAACCGTATGAAAAGGTTGGTGCCGATTTGTTTGAGTTAGATCATAAGAATTACCTAATAACTGTAGATTACTACACAAAGTATCCAGAGGTGACGCTGTTGGGCGATACGTCGTCTGTCACTGTTATTGACGCGTTGAAGGATAATTTTGCAAGACACCCCCTAGTCAGGTTGTTTCGGACAATGGTCCACAGTTTAAGAGCCATGAGTATAGGGAGTTTGCGCTGCACTATGGGTTTAAGGCCGTGTATTCCAGTTCACAGTATCCCCGTAGCAATGGGCAGGTAGAACGGTTTGTGCAAACAGTCAAGGACATGTTAAAGAAGTGCGAGAGGACTGGTTCTGATTTTCAGTTAGCTTTGCTGAACTATCGTAACACTCCGTTGCCCGTCCTGAATGCATCTCCGGCGCAGCTGCTCATGAGCAGAAGGTTGAGGGGCCGGTTGTCGATGGCAGAGGAAATTTTGGTGCCCGAAACGCAAAATCCAAAGAGAAGCCAGACAGCAAAACGGCAGCAAAGTCAGAAAGCGTTTCATGACCGGAAGTGTGGTAAGCCGCACAAACATATGAAAGTCGGAGATAAAATAAAGTACAAAAATCATGCTGGGGTATGGAAAAAAGGGGTTATTTTGGGATGGACTGGGGTTTCTGGGAGAGAATATCAAATTTTGAACGAGTCAGGTAATATGTTGTATCGTAACTGGGTGCAGATTATCAGGGCGCCTGTGGGGGGGGCCCAAACTGGTCGGGCAGACGCAAAGTGGGTCGAATGTAAACAGTGCGGCTAATCTAAGTAGGTCAGGTTGGCTGATAAGGCCGGCGAGTAGGTTAGACCTGAGTAGGTCAGTGTAGCTTGAGTGGGTACACGTATAAGATGTGCATGTAGGATTAAGTTGTATTTTCAGCTATCTTCGTTCTTATATGATCTGTGATGGACACTTTATGACGTCAGGCATTACGGCCGGACAGTAAAGACTTCAGTGCATTGGGCGCTCAGACATTTGCAAGGCCTTGTGTTAAGTTAAGTATGCATATATGTTATTGTGCATTCGTTTGAATAGTATGTTGTGTTATCTTCATCGTTATTTTGAAATATTTCATATTTCAGAACTACTTTGAGGGGGGGATGTGATATATGCGTAATAGACGTATAGGTGTGTGGCTAATATATGTTAACGAGATGCAGAGTTTGAGACAAAGGAATATGCTAATGAGATGACATCAATGAAAGTTTAGCCGGCGGGTCAAGCGAGCCCTAGGCCGTGAATAAACCATTCAGTATCCAGAAGTCAAAGTGTTCAGACGTCGTACTTTCACAGTAAGGATCAGGGACAATGCTCGGTCCATCGCACTAGCCCTGGATGGGATAGAGAGCGGACAGCCACTGGAAACACAGGAACTGGTCAGTGACCTGGTAACAACCCTGGAGGTGCTGGCGCGCACCAATAGCGCTTTGCTGCGACTACGTAGGGACAACATATGGCCCGCGCTGCTACCACAGATCAAGCTGCTGGCAAAAAAAGACAGGCAAAAGGGATTCCGCTACCTGCTAGGGGAAGACCTGGCCTCCCAAGTAACAACACTGGAGGCGAACCAAAAAAACGCAAACTCAATCGTGAGGGGGTTTGTGAAGCAAAACAATGCATGCAAAGCAGGAAACGACGGTAGCATGTATTAATTAATAAGGGGGGATCGGCAAGGTCGACAATGTGCCAGCAAGAGAGAGTATAAATATGGGAAGTTGCAGAGAGAAGGGGAATTAAGCTTTCAGTAAAATTCTGCCCAGGAGTGGAGAATGTGGAGGCGGACAAAACCTCAAGGGCATTCACAGATGCAGGGGAATGGGAATTAGATAATCACTCGCTAACTCTGATATTAGAACAATGGGGAGCTTTCAGGAGCCATTTCTCTCGCTATACACTTGGTGGCAGCACCCGTTCCCGGTCCAAGTAGGCCATCATGGGCGGATAGAAGGGTGTAGGTGTGTGTGTTGGTGGTGTAGGTGTGTGGTGGGTGTTCAGGGGTGTGGTTGGGGTGTAGGTGTGTGGTGGGGGTTCAGGGATGTGGTGGGGGTGTAGGTGTGTGGTGTGTGTGTGGTGGGGTGTAGGTGTGTGGTAAGGGTTTCGGTGTGTGGTGGGGGTGTATGTGTGTGGTGTGTGTGTGGTGGGGGTGTAGGTGTGTGGTGTAGGTTTCGTTGTGTGGTGGGGGTGTATGTGTGTTGTGTGTGTGGTGGGGGTGTAGGTGTGTGGTGAGGGTTTAGGGATGTGGTGGGGGTGTAGGTGTGTGGTGTAGGTGTGTGGTGGTGGGTGGTGGGGGTTTAGGTGTGTGTGATTGAGGTGTAGGTGTGTGTGGTGAGGGTGAGGTGTGTGTGGTGGTGTAGGTGTGGTGTGTGTGTGGTGAGGGTGTAGGTGTGTTGTCGGGGTGTAAGTGTCTTGTGTGGGCTTCGGGGTGTGGTTGGGGTGTAAGGGGTACTGGGGGTATAGGGGTGTGTTGTGGGGTGTAGGCATTATAGGTGTGTGTCATGGGGGTTTATGGCTGTGGTGGGGGTGTAGGTGTGTCGTGGGGGTTTAGGGATGCTGAAGATTGTGAGGTGCCGCTCTGCAAGACACCCCTACACCTTCACCACAAACCACCTATGCCCCCACCACACACACCGTCAACACCCACCACACACACATACACCCCCACCACAATCCTACACCCCCACCAGATCCCTAAGCCCCCCACCATACCCACTCACCACACACCCCTAGACCCCCATAAATCTCCATACACCCCCACCACACACATCAAAATCCTCACCACACCCCTGCACTTCCACTACACACCCACCACACAAACATACGCCCCCACCACACACCCACCATACACACCTACACCCCAACCACACCATACCCACTCACCACACACCCCTACACCCCCACCACACACCCCTAAATCCACACACACCAAAATCCTCACCACACCCCTACACCTCCATCACACACCCCCACCACACCCCCACATACCTACACCCCACCATACACACACCTACACCCCCACCACATACCCCTAAATCCCTCCACCCACACACCAACATCCTCACCACACCCCTACACCTCCACCACACACCCCTACACACCCACTGCGCAAACATATGCCCCCACCATACACCCACCATACACACCTCAACCCAACTACACCCCCTCAATCCCCACTACACCCCCTCTTATTTACAGACACTTGATAGTAGGAACTGCTTCTAATAGTCTATCCAACCAAAGCATTACAGAGACCGGCATGTTGCGCCATCTGACGAGAGACTCATGCAAACTGAAAGGTCCCCATTAGGTAAACCACTCATAGATATGTTTGCTAGCAAGAACAACTGTATATTGAGCATGTACATGTCACGAGAATTTGAGAAAGAGGCATGGGGAACAGACGCACTCTCTATAAGTTGGTTGAACATTAATGGTTATTTTTTCCCACCATTCAGTTTGATGTCGAGGGTCTTCGTGAAGATCCGGCATGACAGGGCAACGGGGATCCTGATCGCATCGGTATGGCCGACGCAGCCGTGGTTTCCACTGCTAACACAAGAGAGTGGTTACACATCGGGCATCAGGATCCCGGTGAGGAGAAGAACGCTAAGCCAGGGGGGAAAGGAGTTCGCCCTGCAGGACAAAATGACATTGGTGGCAGTACGACTCTAACAGGAGGCGGGGGTGGACATGAGCCTATTCACGCCATACTCATGCAGACACACAGCAATAAGTGCAGCCATGAAAAGACAGGTACCACTGGCCATGATACTACAATCAGCTGGGTGGACCAGGGAAAGCACCTTCCAGCGGTTTTACAACCGACCGGTCACATCACAGGCGACAAACACCAGCCTGATACCGTCGATCTGGAAACAGATGAGCTAAGACTTAAGCATAAGCACGATCTATCCATGTAAAAATATTTATCCAAGGTATAGATGGGCTGTAAGAGTCACGGTACACAAAAATAATTAAATAAAAGCAAAATAGCATGAGCATCAAATTATTGAATTTGGTCATTTATTTCACATAAACATAAGGTACATACAGCGATTAACTCGATAAACGATCATCGACTACAGCAGCAATACAAAGTAGTGGTTGGCCTCATGGCCTGATTACCATCAATAATATTATATTCTGCTATTATCATGCAGCAGAATAGGGATTATTATGGTAAAGAAAGGCCATGACGGGCCAACGGCCCAACCTAGGCCAGGTGGCGTGATTATTAATGAAAAATAAAAACACCATCCTGACCTTTAAAACCATCCCAACTACAACTGTACCCCATGACCGAGACTACAAAAAATGACGAGAACACGATCGAAGCGACATCCGGTAGCCGTTGGCCCCTCGTGGCCTTTCTTTACCATAATAAGCCCTATTCTGCTGCATGATAATAGCAGAATATGATATTATATTATTATATTATTATATTACATGCATGTATCCATGATTATGCCCAAATTGTTCAGTATTTCTATTAATTTTGAATCAAATTCAATTTGTTTTGCTGCCAACGCCGTTTTCAGCGCATGCCCAGTCGAAATGAGAAGCTTGGCTATAGACCTATTTCTTATGACGTCAGCATTGGTATTTAGGTCAGTGTGCCCGTTGGTTGGATGCAGGATGGCACACTGTCACATTGCAAAATCAATGGCTATGAGCAATCTTCATAGAGAACAAGTGAAATATCTCTAGAACCACACAACCTAGAAACAAACCGCTTGGAAAACATATAGAAAACATATTTAACAAATAAATTATATTAAATTCATACGATTAGGGTTCTGCATTTCTATTAATTTTGAATAAAACTGACATTTTGCGCTGCGCATACCGGCAGACTCAATGCATTGTCAATGGCCGTGAGCAATCTTCATACAGAAAAAGTTAAATAGCTCTAAACTACACCACATAGAAACAAATCGCTTTTAACACATATAGAAAACATATTTAACAAATAGATTATATTAAATTTATATGGTTAGGGTTCTGCATTTCTATTAATTTTGAATAAAACAGGTGTTTTGCACTGCGCGTACCGACAAACTCAATGCATTGTTAATGGCCATGAGCAATCTTCATACAGAAAAAGTTAAATATCTCTAAAACTACAAGACATAGAAACAAACAGCTTGGCACACAAACAGATAACATGCTTAAATGCCAGAAAATGTTGATATGAAATAAACCAAATCGAACCTAAAAAAGAGACAAGAATCAGTGGCCTTGCAAGTGAAGAGACTGGTATTAAAATCCCAGATGAATTACTGGCAGAGGAAATCAATAACTATTTCATAGATATAGGTGAGAAACTAGCCAATAAATTCAAACAGAAGGATGATCAACACAAAACCTTCCATGCCAAACTAAATAAAGAAAAGTATGACCTTCTGGAAACCACCCAGGATGAAATCCTTGATAGAACTAACAAAATATCTATCCACAAATCATCAGGAATGAAGGACATCAGTACCACTTTGATAAAAAAAGTGCGATCACAACACTGAGTGCAGAATTTACACATTTATATAACCTAATAATCAGTACAGGCATCTTCCCTGATGACTGGAAAGTGGCCACAGTGACGCCCATACCTAAAGTCAACATCCCGCAAACCTCTAGTGAACTACGCCCAATATCGATCCTCCCACTGCCTGGCAAGATCATAGAACAAATAATACATGACCAAATTAAGACATTCCTTGAGTCCTCTAACTATTTGACCTACCAGAAAAATGGCTTCAGGAAAAATAGGTCCACCACCGGGGCATTGGCGTCTCTACTGGACGAACTTTTGTCAAACATAGACAAGGGTGATCTTACTATCGCAGTCTTCCTTGATTTCAAGAAGGCATTTGATACAATCGACCACAAAATCCTCATGCATAAAATAGAACGAGCTGGGCTAGGCAATAGAGCACATAGCTTCCTCACAAATTACCTCAGCAAAGGAAGCAATACACAAAACTAAGTGACACCAACTCGACCACTCGAGAAATAAAAACAGGAGTTCCACAGGGCTTCACTCTGGGACCCCTACTGTTTCTAATATTTATAAATGACCTACCTCTAGTTTCCAACAAAGCATCTTTCACATTATTTGCCGATGATGCAGCACTAACAATACATAACAATGACCTTGCCATAGCCGCAACCGAGGCTGGAATGGCGCTGGATGGAGTGAACACATGGTGCCATGAGAATAAACTAACACTAAATGGCACTAAAACTGAGTACATAATCTATGGAACCAAAGCCAGGAAGGTGAGGACCCGGCCAATACAACTGCAGATGGGTGGCTTAGTGCTCCGTGAAGTGAACTCCTATAAGTACTTAGGCACAACTCTCGATGCAACGCTAACTGGTACCCAACAGCTGGCAAGACTTAACCAAACACTGGCACTAAAAATGAACACATTCAGAAAAATAAGGTCATATGTAAGTGAGAATACTGCGCTGCAGCTGTACAAGTCAACAATATTACCAATTATAGACTACAATGATATCATCTATGGATTACTAACGAAGCAGCAAGAGACCAAATTACAAAGAACGCAAAACAGAGCCCTCAGAACAGTATTCCAAGGCAAGATACTAAGTGTGGTTGAAATGCATAGCAGAGCAGGGCTGGACACTCTGGATGTACGTAGGAACCTACACCTAATGATGTTGATGTATAAACGTGCGAGTGATGACAAATACATAGATCGCACAACAAGGGTAACGAGAAGGGGGACATCGACTCTGCTCGGGGTGCCCAACCCTAATACAAATAAGTTAATGAGAGCTCCGATTTACAAAGGAAGTGTCATGTGGAATAAGCTCCCAACCAAAACCAGAGAAGCGGGTTCGATTCTTGCCTTTAAAAATGCATACAGAGCTCTCCTGGTTATTCAGGCCCAAAACCTGGCACTGCAAATATATAATACGACCTGCTGAACGACCCATTGACTTCGCCCGCCCTCTCTCATGCCTGCTCTCTCCCTGCGTGTCCGTGCCCCCTACCCATGGACCCCTCCCACCCATCCACATTTGACAAAACAATTATTATAACTCAATGACTCGAGACCCACTACCCCTACTTTAGACCCATTACCACCACTACATAACTACATCTTCAACCAGCAATGCACACAATATAAACCACTATACATGCACAACATGGCACTATTTAAAGACTAACCATTATTAAAACCAAATCTAACTGATATACAAACACAGGATATGATTTAACCACAAGTGTACATTACTGCACACTCAATCTTGATGCATATACCTTGCACTATGTTCAGTACATATGCTGTACACTATGCAGCATAGGCTGCTCCCCCACTTTCTTTTATGTCAGAATGGGTTGTGCTGCACACAATGCAACACATTCCACTTCCACTATGTATAGATGAAATGCGACCACTCCAACGTCTGGAAGACCAGTGCCCCGGCGCTGACAAAATATGTATTCAGATGAATAAAAATATTTACCAAAAAAAAAAAAAAACAGATTATATTAAATTTATAAGGTTCTGGTTCTGGAATTCTATCAATTTTGAATAAAACTAACATGTTGCCCTGCGAGTATTGGCAAACTCAAGGGCAGTGTGTATTCGTTCTGCAGCCAAGCTGCACGCGCATACACAATGTTTATAAACATTGAAAGGGGTCTATTAGCCTAACATTTAACGACAGTTAGTAAAATCACGTTGCAATGCTAATCGACTATCTGTGAGTGGACTGTTGGTGAGTGGACCTTTAGTGAGTGGACTGTTGGTGAGTGGACTGTGGGTGAGTGGACTGTGTGTGAGTGGTCTGTCAGTGAGTGGACTGTCGGTGAGTGGATTGTCGGTGAGTGGACTGTCGGTGAGTGGACTGTCAGTGAGTGGACTATCTGTGAGTGGACTGTCGGTGAGTGGACTGTCAAAACCATGCGACTAGGCCTATATACGTGGTGTCCACCTGTGAAGGTGTGGATCATCCTATCGATGTTGCTCGGTGGACACATTTGAAGTTTGGGATATTTTCCGTTCCAAGCAGTAGTCCACAACTGGTTCATCAAAGGCTGTGGTATGTGCTGTAGTGTCTGTGGAAAAGTGCATATTTTAATAGACCCCCTGCTGCTTATCGGAAGGAGTAGCCTATATAGCGGCAGCGGGCTTCCTCCAAAGAAATATGTCAGAATGGACATATGTTTGAAGTCCAATAGCCAATGATGAAAATGAATGTGCTCTAGAGGCATTGTTAAATAAAACAAACTTTCCTTTTAGGTATATGATAATTTGATATGTACAACTTGAGTACAACCACATTTCTGACACCAATAAAGGTCATGAAATTTAGCTGACACAAATATAGGTTATGAAATTTGTCTGTAGTTATAGAGCGGACAACCCTTTGTCTTCGTGGTTATCATCAGGGTCAAGCCTACAGCGCAAAGACCATGCGTTGCCCCGACGTGTTCACATCTTGACTCTACTAGACCAGATAGCTACGATTGGATGTACAAAGTCATTAATTCTGCATTGTGTCCTAGCATATACGTATGCAACATACTAAATAAGTAGACTTTAGACACAATGTCCATCTACGTCATTTCTACCCAACTCACAATTCCGAAACGGCCATCTTTGGAAAAACAAAGAACTTCTTCTAAATGGATTTGTTGTCTATAGACACGTCGATTTCCCATTGATGCACGACAAGGAAGGAAGAGGAGGGGAGGGTGGAGAAAAGCACTTTCATTGAGTGCTAATATTTACAGGATAGTACAGGTTAACAACAGGATAATGCGGGATAAGATAAGGAGGGTTTTTTAGGAAAGGGTGCCTGGGTGGAGAAAAAATGGTAGATGGGGCAGCGTGTAGGGAGGCAGGAAGGCGAGTGGCTGGAGGCGGCCAGGCGTTGTGGCTATAAGGGAGAAAAGGGGCGGGAAATGATGCAACCAGCAACGGCCGGAGCAGGGGGGGGGGGCCTCCTTCCCTGCCTCGTATCAAATGCAATGCAAGCATTATGACCGATGCGCGACAAGGAAGGAAGAGGAGGCGAGGGTGGAGAAAAGCACTTCTATTGAGTGCTAATATTTACAGGATAGTAGAGGTTAACAACAGGATAATGTGGGATAAGCAGGATAATGCAGGTAATCATAGTAGTACAGGTATGTACAGGATAATGCAGGTAATATAAGGGTAAATGTGAGGAGCTCAGAAGGAGCCTAGGAACTACTGAGAGTCTGGAGGTTGCGCCGAGGAGCCCTCCACCAAAATGGAGGAGAGGGCTCGAGGGGCGGCTGAGGGGGCGAGGCGGGGGACATAGGTGTGGACCGCCTCAGAGGTCCAAGTCTGTTGGGCCATGATGTCCGGAAGGGGGACACCTGCCCTGTGGCATGCCTGGGCGGGGCCGCGCGGGAGGCTGTGAAGGGTGAATGTCTCGGAGGCGGGCACACCTCGGGCACGAAGGGCGCCCCTGAGAAGGGCGGTGAGGGTCCGAGGGTCCAGAGGGCGGCCGGATGGCATAATGAATGCGGGTGCCTCGGGTGCGGCCGGGCACTGGGCGAGGGCGTCGTGCCAGGCAGCGATGGGGCAGAGGTCAGATCCGGGTGAGGCGGGGATGAATAGGGACACCGCCCCCGAGGGGCCGCATATGGTATTTGAGGTCCTGATGAGGATCCGGTGGCCCCCGGGGGCGGGGCGGATGTCGTCTCGGGTGATGGTATGGGGGCCACCTCAGCCCTCGCGACTCAGGTGGAGCAGGTTGGATTGCCTCATCATCCCGAAGTACCCGAGGAGCAAGGGAGCCCGAGGGACGATGGTGGCGGGCCCTGCCCGGGCGAGGTGGGCGATGACGAGGGCGAGGTGGTCGGGCGTGATGGGCGGAGCCTGGGTTGGGACGTGGGTTGAGGTGCGATCGCCCCTGCGGCAGACGTCCTTGGTGAGGCGGTAGTCGAATCCCGAGGCGAGACCGCCCCACTGCCTCGACCCAGGAGCACACCCCCGAGAGCGCGTTCTTGATGGAGGCGAGGGCGCGGGCATACAGGGAGGCGGCGTAGGCGGCGACATCGAAGTCGGCCGGGGCGAGGGGGTCGAGGCCTCGGGCCACAAGGAAGGCGACGTAGTCCTCGGCCTGCCGGCGGCAGTTCCTCCAAGTCGCGGGGGCGAGGGAGGCGAGGCGGCGGTGATCCACATCGGCGACCTCGGCCGGGGTGAAGCCTGCATCACAAACCGGGATTGAAGGGAAAGTCGTCATGGACGGGGTGGACGTAGTGAAGCCTGAGGCGGTCCACCTCGGCGTGGGCCACCTCGGCCCAGGGGCCGTTGAGGTGGGCGCGGCTGAGGGTGTCGGCGAGGAGGAGAACCGCCCCGGGCTTGTGGACGACCGTGATGGTGAACAAGCCGGCGGCGAGCAGCCAGAGCTCCCAGGCGCAGGTCCCGAGGGTAGAATCCCGGGCGCGGCCGGACTTGAAGGAGGCGGCGGATGCCATGTTGTCCGTGTTAATTATCACGGTCGCCCCCACGATGTCACCGGGGAGGAGACTGCGGAGGGCGACAACAAGGGTAACCACCTCCAACTCATGAATGGCCGGAAAGCACGCCTGGAAAGCAGGTGAGTACCCTCGGGCGTAGCAGTGGGTGCTGGAGAACGCCCCCCCCCCCCACCAGATAGGCAGGAGTCACACTCGATCACGTGACGACGCACCTCCGGGGTACAGAGGAGGTGGAGCCCGTAGAGGGCGAACCATCTCAGGTCCCGGAGGGCGTCGTCGCCGAGGGTGAGGGAGGCGGCGCCGAAGCAGCTGCACAGCACCCCGAGGAGGCGGCTCATAAACTTCCGGGCGGGACGTATGCAGCTTATTACATGGTTGAGGCGCCCGAGGAGGCTCTGGAGCTTGTGCCGGCCAAGGGCGGGGTGAGCGATGCGGGTCTCGCAGTCGAGGATGAGGTCCTCGACTTTGTCAGGGGTGATGTGGATGGTCATCGCCTCGCTGTCCAAGGCGAAGCCGAGCCAGGTGAGGCAGACAGCGGGGGGATGACACTTCCCGGGGCCGACGTCGAGCCCGAGGTCAGCGACGAGGGCGAGGAATGCGTCAAACGCCTGGCAGGCCCTGAGGTAGGACCGCTCACACCCGACAAAGTGGTCGACTTAGACCAGCGCATGGAAGTCGTCGCGCCGGAGGATCCAGGCGACTGCGGCAGTGACCCGCACACACGCCGTGCCCGAGGAGCGGCAGCCGAAGTGGAGGGCAAGGTCGATGTAGGTGAGACCGTCACTGGCAATGCCGTAGAGGGGGCAGGAGAGGGGGTCTGCACGGAGCTCCGGGATGTCGGCTGTCCAGGTGTAGGCCCCCGAGCGCTCGCTGATGAGGCGACGTCCGACGTTGACCACGCAGGGAAGCTTGTAGGAGTGGGGCTTCCCCAAGTACTCCCGGCGGGGGATGCCAGCGTTGAATCTTGCGCCCGGGGGGAAGGAGAGGTCCACGATGACTCGCCTCTTGCCCGGGTCGGACTTGGGGCGGGTCATCATGGGGGAGACCTGGGCCCAAGGGGTGAAGGGAGGGACAGTGAAGGGGCCAGCGAGGGCGCCGAGGCGAGGGCGAGCTCGGACCGGATGAGGTGGGGGAGGTGCTCGGAGGCCTCGCAGTGGTTGGAGAAGGTAGGGCGCGGGGGGGGCGGCAGTAGTTCGAAGGGAATCCAAACTCGAGGAGGTCTTGGAGGGCGGGGGCGGGGTAGTCGCGGAGGTGAGCTCGCCAGGCGGGGATGTGTAAGCCGGTGGGGAGAGGGATGCGGGCGGCCAAAAAATTGGGCAGGCCTGCTTCCCAAAGGGCTGAGTAGGCCCGGGTGAAGGTGGGGTAGCGGGCCCACGCCTCGCCGGAGCTGTGGGGCCATATGGCGTGAGGGTGGGGGTGGTACTGGGTGGGGGAGGGGCTGCAGGAGGGGGGTGGCGCGGGGATGGGGGGGGTGTTTTGGATGTGGGGATCGACTACGTCGGCGATAGGTTCACCGAGGTCGGTATTGTTGATGGTGGGGGTGGGGGCGGGAGCGGAGGAGGAGGTTCGGTGGGGGGTGTCGGGGGGGGGGGGGGGGGGGGGGGGGGGGGCCATGGCGGGGGAGGGCGGCAGGGGGAGCTTGGTGGGTGTGACTGCCAGGGGGGGGGGGTGGCAGACTTCCGGCCAGGGGCAAGCGGCATCCGGTTGGGGGCCGGCGGCTTCCGGGTAGTGGGTGGGGTCTGCGGTTTGGGGGTGGTGTCTGGTGGCGGAGGGGTTGGTGGAGATGAGAGAGCCGGGGTGATGGTCCACAGCTGTGGTCTCGGGAGGGTTATGCAATGGCATGTGTGGATAGCCGGGGTGATGGTCTGCGGCGGATTGCGGGTGGTGTTGGATGGCTGACGGGTCGGTGGACATGAGAGAGCCGGGATGATGGTCCGCGGCTGTGTTCTCGTGAGGCTTATGTGGTGGTATGTGTGAAGAGCCGTTGGGGGCGGCTTGCTCTCCGCAGGGGCCGGTGCTCAGGGCCGGGTCGGTCCGGGGAGCTTCCGGTCACAGGCAAGTGATAACCGGTTTAGGGCTGGCGGCGGTTTGGCGGGAGGAGATGACAGGGCGGGCTGTGGTGACAGGGGTGAGGCCGCCGGGCTGGTGGTGGCCGGCGGGGCGGGGGAGGTTGCGGGGGGCGGCATGTGAGGGGGTAAGTGGCTGGCTAGGACCCTCCGGGCCGGGTGGTGGGGCCCAGCGGATCAAAAATCCGCCGAGGCGGCCGGGGTCGCGCGCTCACGGGCTCGCTTGGTGAGGCAGACTGCCTCACTGTGGACGGTGAGGATTTTTCTCACGTTTGCGCAATAGGTGCAGGCATGGCGCTACCTGGCGCCTGCCTCTCCGTGAGTCTCCCCGGCACCTGCCCGGTCGCCGGATGTCGGATCACGGTTCCAGGAGGGGCAAGGGGCGCCATGGGCCTCCCTGGTGTAGGGGATGCATGTATCGGTCTGGGGGCGGGGCTGGGTCCGGGGGCGGGCTGCGTCTGCAGCACATGGGGCGGAGGTGGAGGCGATGGATCCGGCAGGCATAGTGAGGGCCTCCATCCTGACCATGTTGATGGCGATCAGATCATGCCACCCGTGTGGGAGCCTACCGTCCGCTATCCAAGTGAACACGGTCTCTGAGTACCGGCGGACGGTAGGCCAGGGATATATGAGGTTGTCGCGAAGCACTGTGAGGGCGTGGTGGTTGAGTGCCGGAAGGGAGTGAGCGGGGAAAGTGGGGTGGGACTCCAATGGGACTCGTCCTTGGTAGCCTCGCCCCTCTTGACCGCCTTCCTCTCCACTGACCTCTCGATCAGGTCTGAGGGGAAGATATAGTGGGGCGATATTTCTTTTCGCCTCCTGCCATCCTGGGTCTCGGCCGAGTCAAGGATATCCCTGACGGTGTCGGCCGCGGAGGTGGCGGTGTGTGTGATGGCATCACGTACAAGCCTATGATATGTAAATAGGAGTAGGCTAGTCTAATAATAAGAGTAGAAAAAATAAATACATATATGCCAAGAAAATCCAATAAAACTAACATAGGCTACTAACCATACCAACCAATTATCAAATACCTTATCAGCAGCTACTGTGAGGTAAGATAACACCACACAACAACTGGCCAGCATTGGAAACAAGCCTGGGTACCCGGGCTTATATGTTATGGACAGTATAAATACAGCCTCAATAAAAAAAAGAATTTTAAATTACGAGGCGTATATAGTGATTTAGTGTTGGTGGTTTTACACTGATTCAGCAGCAAAGCCGAAGGCCATATTCAAAGAAAAATTACAAATGAGAGGTAGCCTAGTTGTAGCCATTGTCGGTCAGTGAAAGAGAACATCATAATAACACTCAGTCCCAATGTATAGGCCTACAATGGGGAAGTGGTGCAGAAGTCAAAGCATTGCATCAAGTTGCATGTTTGAGAAATATGCAGGGTGAGTGGTAGATGCAGGATCCATCCCTCCCTACGCAAGGCTATCACCCCTACTACACGGGGTAAATCTGTTATCTAGGTATTGGTATGTATGTATTCGAAATTTATATTGATATTCAATATTATGATGGTGAAATATTGGGCCTAGAGCAGGATTCGAATCCACACTTCTTGCCATTCCGATGTATTGATATATTTTTGACAGATATACACATGTAGGCCTATATTTAAATGTATGTATATTTCTTTACTATATTTATATTTATTCTGACTGAAGTCTCGATGTTGTGACGTTTTATTGGTTATATATTTAAGGGGTGCAATCAGAACATTAGGCCTAACAACTTGTCGGGACAACAACATTCTAGACGTCGGCATACTTGCACCACATTCTAGACCTCGGCATACTTGCACCACAGGCAAATAACTTAATAGAACGACTTATTTGACTAGGTTAAAACCTATCAATTAGCTTTTAAAAGAGCCAGCTGGGAGTTCTAATCTAAATATTGGTAGCTGGCGTATGCCTAGATCAAATAAATGACAACCCTGTCTAAATCCTAGCAAACACTAGTATGATTGGAATCAACAGTAAAGAAAGTATGAAGCACCTGCTTCCAGCATCCACTATTGAACTATAGAGGGAGTGCGCGTGGCGTCATCACTCAGCAGTCAGTGGTCAGCGGCCAGCCATCTTGGATTATGAGTACCCTCCTGAGCCATGTTGTGAATGCATGCAGATGCAGTAAAACAGAGTTGTCTTGTTTTCTGGGAGGTTCTGGACAGTTTACATCCAATGTGTTTACTTACAGCACTTTAGCAACAACTTCTGAGGCCAAACTGCTCAAAATCAGTAAATAAGCACAATGTAGACAGTTGCAAGCCTTCTGTATGTAATCCAATATGGCCACCGGAGGTTGTCTTGTGACATCATTACACCCCCTCTATTGGCACACCATTGTTGAAATGAGAGACCAGGCATTCTATCAAGTGGGATATGCGTACAATGGGAGTTTGTTAATAAACTTCGATTTCATAGCAACTTTCTAAATGAACACTGCTCACTGGAACAAGGACATCCATAGCTTGATTAAAGGCCATTATTTTACTCAGATTTTAAAAGGGTTATCATTCACCTCTATACCGGGATGGCTGTGGGGGTGGAGGTAGGGGGCGGGGGGGACCCCTAACTCGGGGTGAATATTTTATCCATGGAAGGCAATTGCTGCCTACCTGTCAAATGCGGTTAGGAAGCCTTGTCGCCTCTAGCTTAGACGGTCACGTGATATATCATCTTCTATATGGTCTGTAATCAGAGCGTTTTTTGGGTACCATTTCCCGACATCCCCATTATCAGTTCGCAGGTCAAGGCATACGTGTGCATACCTTATCGTAGGGTCCGATAGCAGCAGTGGGACAGTCCCGGTAGGATACTATTGTTTCGTTGTAGTTTTATTTATTCAACTAAGTTGGCCTTGTGTTCTTCTATATCGATCAGGTTATAAAACCACTGGTCGCCGCTCTTTGGCATGTGTCTATATTGATGGTTGGTGAGTGATTTCTCTGTTAACTAAATTCACTAATAACCAAGTCATTTAACAGTTTTAATTGATCGGAGTAAATACCAGAGTAAGTAATTAAAGCCGTATAATAAGTGTGAAACACGATGGTTTTAGTCACACTATTAAATAACTATCTTTGAATGAAGTTATTTAACAGAACATGTAGACTACCTTAATATAATATATAAATTATTATAATATACTATATTGTGTATATATGTATATTGTTTATCGTGTACAATATATATTATATTGCATAATATATATTATATAGTATACATTATATATGTATTCAAAGTATTTGTATATATATGTATATATTGTGTATATATTGTAAATATCTTCTATATATTGTTAATGTTGTACATATATATTGTATATATATATATATATATATTGTTAATGTTGTACATATATATTATATATATATATATATATATATATATATATATATTGTACATATATATTATTGTATATATTGTATATATTTTCATAAATATTTTGTGTAATTTATATATTTTATGGTAGATAATATATATTGTTAGATATATGTTATATATATATGTATAATATGTATAGCAATTTTCCTGTTTAAGCACTCCTCACAAATAGCAATCTAAAAATGAACCACCCTCAATTACAACCACCCAAAACCCCAACCCCATACTCCCGTAAACCCCTTGACTTTTGGGTGGTTCGTAACCTTAACAGTTACAGGCTGCAGAACTGCAGCAATAAAGAACGGCCCCGATAAATCCATTCCATCGGATGAAGAGTTAACTTCAGTGGGGGAGGTTGAAGAAGCGGGGGGATTCTATACAATAATAACGACAAGTCGTTGGAGCCGATGGTTCAGGAGGAAGGGATGGCAAAAGGTGGGATCTGCAGCAAAAATGTAAAACAGTGAAAAAGGAACAGGGCCCCACCCAAGCAAACAACTCCCAACGGTGGTCCAACGGTGGCCCAACGGTGGCCCAACGGTGGCCCAACGGTGGCCCAACGGTGGCCCCACAGTGGCTCCACAGTGGCCCCACACTGTCAGACAACACAGAGCCCATATAGGGTCCATATGGGTTACATTGTGGGCCCCATATAGTTTTCCCAAACAGGAATCTCTGGATACCACATGAAGAAGATATATGTTTCCTGTGTCAAAAAGCAGTTACCACAGCACTCCTCACTAGAACACTGTTGAAATGAAAATGGTGTTTCATGAGCACTGGCGGTCATTTGTAACTTCAAACTCTCTACTGACCTGTTCCGAAAGCAACCGTATTACACCTCACCTATGGCTGTTAGTTAGGCAAATTTTAACAACCTTCTCAACCATATCTTTTTACCGCTTGATGGCCCGACGGTGGCAAACATGTGGCAAATATGTGGAAAATGAATGGCAAACAGCGGCGGGCCACCACCGCCGGCCCGATGGTGGGAAATATGTAAAAAGAATGGCAAACAGCGGCAGACCACCACCGACGGCCCAACGGTAGCCCAATGGTGGCAAATATGTGCAAAAAGAATGGCAAAAAGTGGCCGACGGTGGCCCAACGGTGGAAAATGCGTAGAAAAAGAATAGCAAAAAGTGGCAGACCACCACTGACGGCCCAATGGTGGCAAATATGTAAAAAGAATGGCAAAGAGCGGCGGACCACCACCGACGGCCTAACGGTGGCAAATATGTGCAAAAAGAATGGCAAAAAGTGGCATACCACCACCGTTGGCCCGATGGTGGCCAGATGGTGGAAAATGTGTGGAAAAAGAATGGCAAAGAGCGGCAGACCACCACCGTCGGCCCGACGGTGGCCCAACGGTGGAAAATGTGTGGCGACCATGCGACCAATAGCCAACATCGGCCCAACGGCTCTGTGCTATCTGGGTCGTCACGGTCACCGATCAGTAATAGAACATTTGCATTTCCCCCTTGCCGAATATAGGAATATTTTACACTATGGTGTACATCTGTAGACTTAGGAAATGGGTAGGGTTAGTCAGACATTGGTTATATATTTCTTTGAAACAAGTTTCTGTTGATACATTTGGCATTTTAATATTTAGAACAAGAATTAAAAATGGTGAGCCTGTAAGTGACTGATTGCTTTGTGGGGAATTGTATGTCTCTTAGCTCCAAATGCTTGATTAATGATGTTTCTGTTTTAAATGTATTCATTTTATTTTTATATTGCAAGCATGAATCCATATTTGTGCCAAATTGTTTGTATTTCTATTAATTTTGAATAAAATCAATGCTTTGAAGTGCGCGTATCGGCAAATTCAATACATATTGTCGTTTATCCTCACCATGTTGCTCGTGTTTTCCTTCAATTTTCAGGTTGGCCTGCCATGCCCTATTCTCAATATCATTAATTCGAGTTGCGAGTTTGAGATTATCTTTCTTTCTTTCCTACATCCACTACCACCCAACCCCATACGCACAGTTCCTGCTCTCACACGCACACGCACACGCACACGCACATACACGCGGGTGGAGCAGGTCAGTTTAGTTCCCCCTCAGCCGCCACATCTGCCCAAAATCCACAGGCCTGGTCGAAACGTGTGCGCGTGTGGTTATTTATTTTGTTTCTCACACCAGGGCCCGTATGCATGGAGCCGGGGTAGCGCCCTACCTCTGGGGGTAGTTGGGATTTCCGGGATAGCGGCGAAATGTTGCTATGCATGGGCCGGGGGTAGGGATACCTCTGGGTATAAAAGTCGGGTAAGCTACCCCCGTTACATAGCTGGTATAAGGGCTGGGGTAGGCCCTGAATAAAAATGGAGGTCTTCATATATCGACGCTTTATGGAGAGAGGCCATTTAGCCAGGAACCGTATTTTCCGTGATAGGACTAATCCATTTGAGAAATTTGATGATCTTGAGCTTTTTAAGAAGTTCCGATTCCGAAGGCACGACATTTTGACACTCACCGATACGTTGACAGACGCAATCGAGCATCCAAACCGACAGGGATCGCTTCCGCCATTGCTGCAGGTACGTGTTTACAACGCACCTCGTAATTTCGTGCTGTTTTCCTTTAATGTTGATGACATTCATTACGGACGTAAGTCTTACGTGTTTACAGCTTATTCTATATGTCCTTCCTCTCCCTCTACCTACTATTTTGACCTTTCAAGTGGTCGAGACGTAGTTATGATGCCGCCGCATGTGCACATTGACACTAGAGTTCCCGTGGATTGGACATAAAGGGTGTCACTGTCACTGTGCTGTGATTGTCTATTTCCAAACTTTTGCTGTCAGTGAAACAGCATCCTATGGATAGAGATTTATGAGACCTTCAAAATCTTGGCGAAATACCATTTTCTAGCTGTAGATCGACCAAGTTAGAGGTGTTTTAGCTTGCTGAAATGGCCGTCTCTTCTACACTAAACAACCCGAAATTTGTAACCCTTTTCCTTACAGAGGTGTCAGGGCATGCAAGTTGTTCTCTTCGGCATTGTATGTAACATCGTTGACAGTTTAGGCCACTAAATAATGGATCAATATGTCAATATTTTACTATTGTGCTAGACTCAATTTGTTCGAATTTGATACTATTATTACGCTGCTGTGTAGCAACATACACATCTAATTTTTGCTAATTAGGTGACACCTATTGTCTGGCCCGCTTGCAACAATTACCAGTATGTAGCAAAACATTGTCTACTTTCTCATGCCACCTACATTTTCTAAGACTTATTTAATGTTTGCCACACTTGCACTGCAGGTTATGATCGCACTGCGCTTTTACGCCAGTGGTAGCTTCCAAGATGTGTGTGGGGAGTTGGTGGGCGTGGATCAGTCGACGGTATCACGCACTGTTTCACGAGTTACGGATGCACTCGCCCACCAACTGCAACAGTCGGTGAACCTGCCAACGCAGGAGGCTGCTGACCGTACGAAGGTGAAAATATTCAACACCCATGGAGTCCCCAATGTCTTCGGCTGTATCGACGGCACCCATATCAGGATACAGGCCCCCAACGAGTTTGAGCATGAATTCGTTAACCGCAAACACTATCACTCATTGAACATCCAGGTAAATATTACTAAGTAAAAAAATTGCCTATACTGTTATGTTTACAAGGACAAGTTAATTTACACAAGTGAATTTACACTGTTACTTGGTATACAGGGGTATTTGCCTAGCGTTATCACAAAAAAAATTCCTGTCTCAATTCCTCGCCAACCTAGCTGACACTATATACCTATCAACTATTCACACCTATGCTATGTGTTTGTAAAACACACTTTACGCCATTCAGCACTGTACTTTCAGTGGCCTACTGTAAAAAATTCCTACTATTATCTTCCCCATCGATGCAGAACTACGATGCACACCCCACTTCCAACATAGGCTTTTCTAGACTTACATATACGCTACATTTAGGGTCTCTTACCGTGAGGTGAATTTCTTGTTGGCTTTATAATCCATATTGGAAATGTGTGGAATGACCTCAAATCTGTATTGATATTGTTGGTTGTTGTGTGCTTCTAAATATGTTGGATAATGTAAATTTAAAGATTTTTTTTTATAGTGGATTAGACTTTACTTGGTGCCCTTTTTACGGTTTTTGCAAATAAAAATAACACCCGCTATATTAACAGCACGCAACTCCTTGTGTTCACTTTTGGTACCTAACTGTTTCCTGTTTCTTATTGCAGGTGATCTGTGACGGTGATTTAAAGTTCATTGATTGTATTGTAAAATGGCCGGGCAGCATTCATGACGCGCGTATCCTGCGCCAGTCTGATCTGTTTGCGGCGTTCGAGAGCGAGGACAAACCAGTCAAGGGTGTACTGCTTGGGGACAGTGGGTACATGCTGCGTGACTGGCTTTTCACCCCCTTCCTCACCCCAAACACACCACAGCAGAGAGCATACAACCAGCACCATAAGTCGGCGAGGTCGCTGGTTGAAAGGTCCATAGGGATACTCAAAAGACGATGGCATTGTCTGCGTCGGCTGCGCCTTCAACCTGTCAAGGCGTGCAATGTCATAATAGTTTGTATTATTCTGCACAATCGAGCACGACTCCTGAACCTCGATGCTCCCTCCGATTCCGAGTCCGACGGAGAGGCAGATGATGAAGAAGAGGCATATGCCGATGACGGCGACAATGACCGTCCAGAAAACTACAGACGTTCCGAGCGCGTTCGCAGCCAGGTGGGGAAAGCAGCCAGACAGAGAATGGTGGACAACTTCTTTTGATTTTGGTATGTATTGTTCATTAGAAGAAGCATTCTTTTCAGAAATAAATACAAAGACACACACTTTGATAAAAGTATATATAGCACCTGTTGGCAACTTTATTAACACTCAGAAAAAAAGAGTGACATATGAAAAGTCAAGTATATCTTCACATGTACGCATCGTAACATAGCCACAAGTAAACGAATTGTTGTCAAACTAAACGCACTTTTTATAACATGTGTACCCAGACCAACAAAACATTTATACCTTGTGTCCTGTCAAAATGACAAGGAGCAACAATTTGCACTACATTTAGCCATATACCTAATAACATTCCTTACATTGTACTTAGTACAAATAACAAATATTTTTGGACTGGGATATGGAACATCTTAGAAACATGTGAAACAAACAACAGTAAAAAGTTTATCACAACACATAAATAGTTAGAACGAAACGCTTTATGCTAGATGGGTGGTGTGGCCCAACCTCACAACATTTCCTGAGATTTAACCATACACCTAATTACACCCATGAAATTAAAAGTGAATTTTAGTGTGTTTAGCACCGCAGATTGTCTATAGTCACTGCTATAAGGAACATCTTAAACATAAGTAGAGCCCTTTAATCGCTTAACAACTCTATTGTGCATAGCACCGAGAACTGTGTACAGTCACTGGCATCTGATAGATATTTAGCGCAGTACAATGGCTTTAACACCGCACCTTCTTTTTACTCACTGGGATATGTAACATCATATAGAACCTTACAGTCATTAATTCCAACAAATACAGTACTGTTTTCAGCAACGGAGATATTCTTTTATCACTTGGATATGGCACATCTTACATATCATCATTAAAGCCACCAGTATTTTTTATAACCTCTGATTACTTCTTCAAATCCCTCTCTAATTTCTCCACCTCCAACGCTTCTCGCCTACGCTTCAAGTCCAACAACTCTGTATCGGCCGTCACCCTCAGAACCTCCCTCTCTAGTATCTCCAACTGTAAAGCTTCTCGCCGACACCTTATGTTAAACAGGTGCTCCTCCGCCCTCAACCTCTCCTCGTTTCCATCTCTCTCCAATTTGGCCACTTCCAACTGTTCCCGTCTATACTGCATCACCAAGAGCTCTCTTTCCAAACCTTCACCCTCAACTCGCCCTTGCAGTAATGTTGCTTTTGCCTTGTTCTTACCCGACGTTGTGTTCAGATACTCCAGGAAGGCCGCTCTTTCCGGACCAGCATTTGGGAAGTCGTGAGGCGTTGCAAGGCGTTTGCGGCTCCGGACACTTCCACCTCGGGACAGTGTTTTGCTGGGAAGTGACGGAGTGCGCATGGGTTCATCGACTTCGGTGGTAAGGGTCGGCGAACATTCCGGATGAGCCGCCAGCACACACGAGGCGACGTCACCTACAGAATATGAGACGGTGGATGATGCAATTGTGTAATATTACAACCTCTCCGGCAACTAATGTGTTTAAGCCTAGTATAGCTCAAGACAGAGCAGAGACAACGCGGATTACTTAGTAAGGGTAACTGTCAACTATTCTTGCCTGTCATAAGCAGGATCAAAAATATTGGAATCGCCAGCAGAAAATTCATGAGAAAGTCTAGGATAGTGTACGCAAGGCATGCGATAATGCTACTCAAAGATGTTATGTTAATTATTCACGTTCCACCCATACCGTGCCCCTGTCCCTACATACCTTCAATAACAAAGGGTAGTGTCACGCACGATGAGCGATCCATTGCTGTATCCAGAAGGGGAGTGGAGGAACACATCGGATTGCTCAGAACTACCGATCATAATGATTCGGACATGTGGGTCTCGTGCGTCTCGTTGTGTTCTGTGGGCGAGCCAGAGAAGGCAAGTGTGATGCCTACTTGTTCATCGGCAGACGGTTTGGCTTGCGCGGGGGCTACAAAAAATAATAGGGTGCTTTAAATTATGGGTCCATGGGGCCACAGTTACCCGGACATTTATTCAATGGATGTTTAGTATGGGAATGCATATCAATAAATGATGTAATAAGGCTTCGACACAATCCCTATGTCTTGTTCACCGAATGACAGACATGGATAATAGAAACAAATTCTTGTACATGTCACATGGAAGTTTGATAATAGCGACCTAAGATGGGAAAGTTTATTTAGAGTCGACTAGGTACTTAGTGTTGATATTTTGGTAAATTGACATTACCGCTGTGTACATTTTGATTACTCACTAAATATCTCTCAGCGTCAATTAGCATATTTTGTGAACTAAATGTCTAATAGGTAGGCTCATAACATTGTACATACAGAGCCCGCAAACTTGAGAATAGAGGTTTATGGGTTTTAATCTAAACTTTTTTGACATACTCGGTGTGTCACAAAAATCTTATAATTGGACACGGATGATGGTACCTACTCGCGTCTAGACCTGTCTTAATAATGGGATGCTCCAAATTCTAGGAACATAAAACGGAATTTGTTACACGTTGCTTAAATGATTAATCAATGCTATACAGATTTATGTGGTGATTACTTATTAAGTTACTCACGGACAAAGCTTGCCGGATGGCGGGCTGCAAGAGAAAAAGAGAGTGTGGTTGGAAACATGTATTACAATAGTGCCTGTAAGGTAGGCGCTGTACAATTACTGCACCCAAAAGGTGGGACTTAGCAATGTGAGCTAGTAAGATAGATGAGGTCAATGAGGTAGACAAAAGCATCTATGTCCAATGAGAATTGTTGTTACATATGTTCTAAAAGCAAATCCGTCACACAAAGCAATGTGTCAGCTGCACACGTACGGCTGTTGGTAAAAATTGACAGACACGAATAAAGATCAAAGCCATTTTTCTGTTTATAATAGCATGGCTTACAAGTTAGTAATGGTATTCATTTGTTGTAAATCATTACATTATTTACAAACTTACCACTCACTCCATCATACAAGTTTGATTCGTATCCGATGATTTGGAGGATACTCTCCTCATAGGGCAGTTGCGATTCCGGTGGGCCTCCTCCAGTTTTTGCTGCTCGCCTCTGACGCGTGAGTACATCACCCTTCATCCCCTTCCATTTTTCTTTTATTTCCAGACGCGAGCGTTTCGCTACCCCACACGCGTTGACAGCCGCGGTCACGACGTCCCACGCACGGTTCTTTTCCTGTAGGGTTATGCGATTACTGAAGGCGGAAAACAATACTATCCTCCCCAACATTATTTCTTCGAGAAGCACACGAATTTCGTTGTCGCTGTAGTTTGCCTTTCGTGGCCTTTTGCTGGCAGTGGAAATCTGAGAGGGAGTTGGCACACAAGACATTGCGCTCTGAGTTTTCTGCCTAGTAGGTGACCTGCAGATAAGTAGAAAAAATAAAATTAAATGTCGAACCTTAAGACTGTATTGATGATGAAGAGGGTAACATCTGATGACAATGAGACCAATCGCACGCATATCCTAGTACGGGTAGATGTGTCATAAAAATGAACAAAAATGCAATGAATAACACAATTATCATTTGGATAACCCGTAAAGCACGTCTTAAAAAATAAATTCCACGAATTGGTAGATAATAATACATCAAATAAAAATTGCACGTAGACAGCGGTGCTAAGTCAGACTTTTTCTTTGTCATTAAGGGCTTACGAAAATATGGGAAAGCTAAGGTCAAACACACACAAAAGTAAAAACAAACTGTTTGAAAAAGAAATTAACAGAAGCGCGAATTATCCATCAATTAGGTAATAAGTGAAATATTGGATATGTCAAATGCTAGTTAATATAGCAGAAATCTGGTCCCTCGACACAAAGCAGCACAAGTGACAGCCAAGACGGGTAAGGAATTGAACGTTATTTAGCTAGCAACTCTCATATAGACAGGATGCAGAGGCATATTACATACGTGAGGAGGGCCAGAATTTATAGTGAACCTGGGTATATGATCAATAAGCCAGTGAATACATAAAAAGAAATAGTAGTCTAAATGCAATAATCGTGACAAAACAGAAAAAAATGCAGCTACAATTAGCGCCATTCCCAAAAAAAACATATCAAACTAAAAAACATTTATTGGCGAGTGCAGCAGTTTATAACCTTTGCGTGTGGGTACAGTTCGACAATAGAAAAGAGTTAAATGACCCATTACCTCAAAGCTAGTGTAGCTACCATGATGTCTACAACAGCGACAACATACGACACATTTTTGTCAGACTGTTCGCACAATATTTGTCACCGACAGTGGTTTAGTTGTTAGAAAATAAAGGTCACTAGAAATTGTTAACGTACCGCACTGCCGTTTTCCGTAGTTGACGATGAAGTTTCGCGAAGAACGAGTGGGATATTTACACAGCGTAGAAAGGCAAGAAGAACCCTTTTAGTATGTGATGATTTTATGCCTTGTCGATGGGGATGACGAATGAACGAAGCAATATCATAGAAAACGTACAGATAACTTTCGACACAAATGGCTTGTGGAAAGGAAAACCGGAAAGCCGCCCGCTGATTATCACGCACGGAACACCAAAACAACTACGCTCGCCGGGTACTTACTCAGAGGGATTACCCACATCTATAAATAACTACGCGGATAGCTACCTCCTCGCTGCTTTGCGTCCATGCATACCACGCGACCCATTTCTCACCCCCGGAGGTAGCTACCCCGAAGTCGGTCCTTACCCCGGGTGGCGATAAGTAATTCGTCATGCATACGGGCCCAGATAAAGATTTTATCGCGAGACGCGCCGCGCGCCGCCATCTGCATCTGCATCTGCATCTGCATCTGCGCACGCGCAGCGGAAGTAGTCCCTGGTTCCGTTGTCCTTGAAGGGTGCAGTGCAGTGAGTGAGTGAGCGGCGGCCAGCCCTGTAGCTAGGTGTAGGACGGACAGATCAACACAACGGTTTGGCGGAGGTCCAGCAGCTGTAAACCCGGCGAAACAGTACGTTGAGGTCGGCAAGATCATAGATGGACCAGGGGGTCACCATCATCACCAGATAAAAGATTCACCCCCACTCAGAATCTGGAGTCTGCCGCGGCATTAACCACAATAGTCCACATCACCACCGCTACACTCTACAGTCTCAATAGTACATACACTGGTACAGTACTGATTCCTTTTACGGTTTTAGCATATACGGTGAGTGCGTGTGCGGCACAGCATATCAGGTGCAGTGTCAGCAGCTTACATGACATGGGCGCGTGTACTGTATGTGTGTGTTTTTGTGTCTGTCTGCGCGCGCGTTCAAGCCCAGGGTCGGTCCCCACCCGATCACTGGCGTTATTTAATATCCCCATCCCGGCTGTTACATCACCATCCCTGCCCCGGCTGTTGCCTGCTCCTCCCCCCGGCCGTTACATCCACCTCCCTCTGGGCCATTGTCTGTGTACCCACGGTCGGCGCAGCCTGGTCTGCCCGCTGTCATGGTATAAAACCCCGGCCCGATCGCAGCCCCTGCCGTGAAGACAGTTGACTAAGCATTTATTTTGGTAAAATAAATTTAAAAGCTTTCATTGGATCGATTAAAAATATCTTAATGCGCAATTGAAGAGGAAGATCTGAAGTATTTAATGTAACCTAAGAGCAATTTATGCTGAAAGTATTAAAAACAGATTATAGAGGGGGTGTAATGACGTCACGAGACAACTTCCGGTGGCCATATTGGATTACATATGAAAGGCTTGGAAGTGCTTACATTGTGTTTATTTACCGATTTGTTGGTTTATTGTCACTGTTTTCAGCAGTTTGCCCTCAAAAGTTGGGGGAAAAGGGTTTTTTGATGGAGAAGAACTATTTGATTTATCATGTAGCCTCATATCTTTGCTAAAGAATAGTATGTTGACACTTTGGAAGAAATAGACAGGTTCATGCAGTACCCGCTAGGTGGTGCCACATACTTCGGCGGCCCTGACTATAGGTAGGCCCAATGGTGGATGTAGTGTTCTTGGTATAAGACAGGGGGCGCCACAGGTGGTATTAAGTGTAATCCAAGATGGCTAACCGCTGAGTGGTGACGTCACGTGCACTCCCTCTATAGTGAAAGTTGGGATATTCCGAGTGTCAGTGCAATCTTCATACAGAAAAAGTGAAATATCTCTAACGCTACACCACTTAGAAACAAGCTGCTTGGTACACATATAGAAAACATATTCGACGGATAGATTATATTAAATTTATACGGTTAGGGTTGTGCATTTCTATTAATCTTTAATAGACACTGGCAGTGTGTATTCGTTCTGCAGCCGATCTGCGCTTGTTTACAAACTCTGCGCATGCGCAGAAGCCACGGCAGGGGCTGCGATCGGGCCGGGGTTTTATACCACGACACCACCTCCCCCAACAGTCACAGTGTGAGTCATAAGCATATTCAGCGTAATACGGAGCGACCCATGGAACTAGCCAGGGTGCGACCCAACCAGCCACGGTTGAACTCATTTGAGCCCGTTTGAACTTGCCGGAAATAGACTTTCCTATTCTCGTCTTCGTGAGAACTCAGTGAAGTAGATTATTTTTCCACATTATTGATAGATTATAGAAGAGAAATACTTGACAATAAACATTAACTTTGTTATAACTATAAAATGATATTTATTTCAATTATCATAATCATGTCTTGTGTTCTTTTTTTATTGCAAATGGCGCCCCCCATAAGGGGTGGCCATTTGCAATAGAAAAGAACAGCTGTGATTGGCTCAAATTATGGAAAGATCCCATTATTTTGTTAGTACTTTCTTGTTCAGACATTGTTACACATATATATGTTTCTTTTGCACAGATTAAATTGTTTGAAGTATATTTGAAATTGATCTACATTGATTTCTGTTTAAATCACACAATATCACTACTTACTGAATGGGAAACTCATCCTGCAAGGGTATGCTCGATATGACCCAGTGGTCAGCCGTTTTTGCTCCTTTCGTCGCTGTGGACCCTTCTCGTATGAGTAGGCCTAATAGTAATAGAGGGTATGCACTGACATTATGCTAACGGAAGTGCGGCCATTGTGGCGATAGTAACCACAATAATAAACCCATTGTCATTGTCATTGTCAATGGCCATGAGCAATCTTCATACAGAAAAAGTTAAATATCTCTAAAACCACACCACTGCTTGGAACACTGCTTGAACAAACTGCTTGGAACACATATAGAAAACATGGTTAACAACCAGATTATATTAAATTTATAAGGTTATGGTTCTGTATTTCTATTAATTTTGAATAAAATAGATGTTTTGCACTGCGCATACCGGCAAACTCTGCATTGTCAATGGCCATGAGCAATCTTCATACATAAAAAGTGAAATATAGACGTTTTGCATTTCATGTACGGGCAAACTCAATGGCATGCATTGTCAATGGCCGTGAGCAATCTTCATGCAGAAAAAGTGAAATATCTCTAAAGCCACACCACCTACCTAGAAACAAACTGATTGGAATACATATAGAAAACACATTCAACGATTTGTTTGTTGTTGTTTTACGTCCTAGCAACATCTAAGGTCATATCAGGACGGGTACCGACTTGTGACAGTGTGCACTCATGGCGACTTTATAGTGCTGTCCCACTGGGAAACCAGGCCGCCGGCACTATGACCTGGTATCCCACTCAGTCACATTATCCTGACACTGAGCACACCAGTCCTTGCCCTGTCCTAGTAATGCCGAGCACCTGGCTAGGAAGCAACAAGTATCAAAACTGACATTTTGCGGTGCGCATACCAGCAGACTCAATGCATTGTCAATGGCCGTGAGCAATCTTCAGACAGAAAAAGTGAAATATCTCTAAAACTACACAACCTAGAAACAAACCGCTTGGCACACATACAGAAAACATATTCAACGAAAAGATTATATTCAATTTATAAGGTTAGGGTTCTGCATTTCTATTAATTTGGAATAAAACTGAAAGAATGATCTACCTCTCTATGGACTTATTAGTGCAACCGACAGGTTGTTTACTAGTTGATATCGCCACAATGGCCGCACTTCCGGTTGATGACGTCACGGGAATGCCCTCTATAGTAATACCTCCATGTGCTGGATACACCCTGCACAGTAGCCCCTGCATTCCTGATAGTGATACACTTGCCCCTGCACTCCAGATGCACTCTCCTATACAATAACTGATACATTTCAGATGCACTTGCCCCTGCACTCCTGATACAATGTCCGATACACTACATAATTATACACTTGACCCTGTACTACAG
This sequence comes from Branchipolynoe longqiensis, assembly GCA_030323885.1. Classification (NCBI taxonomy): domain Eukaryota; kingdom Metazoa; phylum Annelida; class Polychaeta; order Phyllodocida; family Polynoidae; genus Branchipolynoe; species Branchipolynoe longqiensis. The sequence continues at coordinate 11,229,562 of CM059195.1, read as the reverse complement.
ATGCACTCGCCCCTGCTATCCAGATACACTTCCGATACACTTGCAATAAACTCCAGATACACTACTACCTGATGCATTCCCGATATACTTGCCTCTACAAGCCAGATACACCACCCGATACACTCCAGATACACCAGACTGGACTGAGTGTCCGTCTCTCGTTTTGGTAGATCGTGGGATTCGAACCCTGGTCAAATCAAACCAATTACTTTAATTTTAAAATTGATATGTGTCCCTTCCTATCCAGACGTTTGGCATTATTAGGATAGGGCAAGGACTGGTTGGCTCAGTGTCAGGATACTGTGACTGAGTGGGATATCAGGTCACTGTGCTGGCGGCCTGGTCTCACAGTGCAGTGGGGCGACACTATGAAGTTGCCATGAGTGTGTATTGTCACAAGTTGATACCTGTCCTGATATGACCTTACGGTAGATGTTGCCAAGATGTAAAACTCCAACAACCAATCAACCAGCACTCCAGGTACACTATGTGAAACACTGTGTGATGGCAATGTGTGATGACTCCTGATACAGTAGCCTCGACACTCCAGAGACACTAGCCGCAGTACACCAGATACACTAGCCTCTGCCTAGTACTCCAGTAGCCTCTGTACTCCAGGTACACTCCCGATACACTAGCCAGATACACTCCCGATACAGTGGCATCTGCATTCCAGATACACTAGACTCTGTTAGAGATTAGCAAATCCGCATGTTAGTGTTACGATCCTCACGCATTGTCCCATAGGGAAAACCTGACCAAGCAGCGTGTCGCATCAGACATGTTATCTGTATGGGTGAAACCTTTCAGAGGTCAGCCCTGCTAAATGGAAAGTGGCCCTATTATAACATCACCGTCATAAGATAGACAAACATGTCTCTTTGTGTGCAAAGTGATTTGATATTATATGATGTGATTTTATAAATATTTGAATGCTTTTGGTGTGCAACATGATTCTAGTTCATTTCTCAGCTGAGTCACGTGACCAAAATGCAGCATTCCGATAGGTTTGTCATGTGCTGTTGTTGATATTTGCATGATGCAGGCCATGTACTTTTGGTGATCGTGTTTCTTTTTTAAATTGTTAATTAATCATTTTCAGTTAGTTATCACAAATAGTGCACATGTATACATTTAAAAGACAGTTTTTCCATATGATTTTGGAACTTTTAATTACTAATTTGTGTGTTTATTTACTATTTTACTCAGGTCAAAAATCTGCAATTGAAAACCAATAGAGTAACTGAGATAATTAGCCTACTTTGGGACCACTCCTCTTTCTGATATTTATTAATGACCTACCATTGCTGTCTACCAGTGCTAATTTCACACTTTTTGCGGATGATGCTGTCCTCACAATGCACAATAAAAACATTATTCTGGCAGCTACTATGGTAAACAAGGTGTTAAAAAAGGTCAATATTTGGTGTGCTGATAACAGACTTACCTTAAACACACAAAAATCAGAATATGTGATATTTGGAACAAAATCTAGAAAATTGCACGCACAAAATATAGAGCTATGTATAGGCAATGCAGTGCTAAGAGAAGTGAACTCGTACAAATACTTAGGAACCACACTTGACTCTACACTGAATGCGAACCAGCAACTATCGAGGCTGAACCAAATTCTAGGTATGAGAATGACAACCTTTAGAAAAATAAGATGCTACATGAGTGAGAACACAGCGCTCAAACTGTATAAGGCAACTATACTGCCAATAATAGATTATAATGATCTAATCTATGGCCTTTTAACAAAACAACAAGAAAATAAATTACAGAGAACTCAAAACCGAGCTCTTAGAACAGTATATAGGGGCAAAGTTCTCTCAGTGAATGAGATGCACACTAGATCTAATATCACATACCTGAGCCAAAGGAGAGATGCACATCTGCTATCTCTTATGTTTATCAGAGCCAAGGATGAAAACTACATAGACCATACTACCAGAGTTACCAGGCAGGGGGATGCTACACTCCTCAAAGTTCCTAAACCACTCACAAATAGACTGACAAGAGCCCCTATCTACAAAGGCAGCAAATTATGGAATGAACTCCCAGTCAGAATTAGACATGCACAAACACAACTAGAATTCAAGAACCTGGTAAGAATTCACCAAGCCAATCAGGCCCTTCTACAGGCCTAGTGATGAGGTCGCCATATTTAATTAGCTATCTATTATAAGCACCTATGGCCTGCTGCCAACAAACCAAGTTATCCACCATACAAATTATTTGCCCAGCAAATTCGGAAATGTGTATCAGTATGGTATTGCTATAGACTGGGGGCCCTATGGTACTGGGACGGCTCACTCCCTATCTCTCCCATGTGATTTAAATTTTGCAAATTTTGCAGCGCCACCTTGTGGTGAGTTTGATCGACCCAGCCGCTGGTTGGTGTTTCACATGTAAACACATACGGTTATATCATGCATGAGACGGGTAAGCGTGAATACACATCAATATGGGATCGCTATGAACAGGCACACATCCTCGTTGCCATCGTCACACATCTTTCACATTCATATATACATTTGTGCATCTATTATGGCATCTGTTTAGCCGGGGGAACAGCCAGCGCACACCAAGTGGTGGGTTTGATCATTTTGATTACACAGTACAGGTTGAGTGAGCAGTCTTGGTATTATAGGGTCTTTGTATAAACAATAAAGTCTGTACTAAACTACTAAATGACTGAAACGTACAATCCTCCAAGCATTGTTTATCCCATCATTACTAACAACCTACTTACTCAAACTACTTCATGTAGTCAAAAAATACACCTGAGGTATTAACCTTTTAAGCATAACCCTATAAGCTAACCACACTCTATCTAACAGAATAAACAAACCATTCTACTAACACTCACTCCATCTCAAAATGTAACTCCAACAACATGATAGTTTTGCAATTCACAACATAGTAGGCATACAAACCTATGAAGGGAAACTATGCACCTAACCACTCCGTAATGTAAAGGTCTAATCAATACACATGTATGTATCAAGTGTGTAGGAATACAACATATAACTGCTATTTTTGTATGTGAATTGTCAAACTATACCATATGTAAGTCTTTGAATGTTTGACATTGTTATTTCAGCTGATTTGGGCTAGCTGCATATATTGTAAATAACTGTATTGTCACATGGCTGGAAGACCAGTGCCATGGCACTGACAAAAGACTTTATTCAATGAATAAACTATATTTACAACAACAAAAAATAAAAAATCCTGATACATAAACTGTAACACAGTTGCTTCTGCTAGTCATATAAAGTCCATCTGTATGTTATTTTAAAGGGTTTAATGTATTTTAACAGAATACATTTGTTTTGTAGGGCTATCTGGTATTTGACTTTTTTTCTGCAACTCTGTACTCCGGGTTTTGCTTTTGAAAAATTGATGTCTTTTTAATATTCGACTATCAATATCCCACTATGACATTATCCTGATACTGACCTAACCAGTCATTGCCCATTCCTGGTAATGCTGAGTACTGCTAGGTAACGAGCGACAAGTGTCAATATTGTACGTCATTGGTTTGAGTTGGCCATGATTCATACCACCAACTTTCTACACAGGATGGCCGAATGAGTTGAGCATCCGTCACCTGTCTTTGGATATCACATGATTCAAACCCTGGTCCAGTCAAGCCAATTACTTAAAAGTTTATACTTGTCACTTCCTAGCCAGGCGCTGGGCATTGTTAAGATAGGGCAAGGACTGATTGGCTCAGTGTCAGGGCAATGTGACTGAGTGGGATATCAGGTCATGGTGCTGGTGGTCTGGTCTCTCAGTGGGGCAGCACTAAAGAGTCACCATGGGTATGCACTGTTACAAGTCGGGACTCGTCCTGATATGACCTTAGATGTGGCCAGGACGTAAAGCTCCATCATCCGGCCAACTCGTCTAGTATGTTTTCAAATTTCCAGCTGCAATGTATTAATTACCTGATACAGTCACTGCTTATCCTGTGGACATCACGCAATAAGTATGCTACAAGAGTAATAACTATGGCAATCAACAAACATCTTTTTTTATGTTGATGTTTAGAAAACTGCTGCTGTTTCAAACCCATCAATAAATGGTTTATTTATTACTATTATGGCGACGAATTTGTATTTAGATATATATTTTCATAGGTTAATGGTATGCTAGCATCCATTGACCCACTTGTTTTGAGGAAACAATACACTCGGGTAACTGCTCATAAAGTAGGCTAATCTCGTGACCTGGAGCTTGCCTTGACCTCATTACAAGTATCAGTGAAACTTAGTTAGGTTCCAAGTCATCCTATCTAATATATAATAAAACATCCTGTGTTGTGGCTATTGAGTGTGTTCTAAACCATTCTAAAATATTCCAATAGTCATGAATATGGAAAAGCATTTGGGAATATGACAAGAATTACTCAAAGATATAATATAAAGGGAATAGAATAATATAAACTGTTTTGAAATAAAGAGTTGTAGGTTCTCACAGGCACTACTTTATAGAAGTATGATAATAGCACATGCATAGACGTATACATGTGTCTATATGTGTTTAAATAAATAACATTTTATTCTTAGCTGGATGAAAATACACTAACAAAGTTTTGGTTGCACTTAGTATACATGTTGCCATTAGTATACAAAATCACACACAACAAACAGCAGACCAGGCTACATGTGACTTATGGAGGTCAACATATCACGTGACAATGGCGAGATAGTAAACTGGGTTACGATTTGTTTTCAACCACTGGGGCCATATGCGTGTGTGGTGTTAACCATCTAACGCAGGGTATAGCTATCACCGGTGATCAGGGGTGTCGTGAAGTATGTTACGGCGTATGCGTGGGCGCCGAACCGCTTCGTGTTAGCTAAACGTGAATTTATTTATAGATTTGGAAAATCCCTCTGAGCCTGTTGCCGGCAAGCGCCGCTATTTCCCAATATCGCAGCCGATTCGGCGGCGGCGGCAATTTGTTTTGCTTACATTCGTCGATTAAACAATATTAATATCGCTTCGAATTTCGGGTTAATTTGCTGAAATTTCACTTATTGAGTATGTAATTCTGTTAAATATGATAGCATTGAATAGATTTTGGCCTAATATATTGCCGCCGATGCGGCGGTTGCCGTCTCCACACACCGGGAACCAGCAACCCTTGTTACTGGTGAGCCTGTTTCCGGCGAGCACCGCATTCTGACAATATCGCCGCCGATTCGGCAACGGCGGCGATTTGTTTAGTTTACATTCGTCGATTCAACAATATTAATATTGCCACTGATTTAGCGGCAGCGTTAATATCGCTTCGATTTTAGGGTTAATTTGCTGAAATTTCACTTATTGAGTATGTAATTCTGTTAAATATGACAGCATTGAATAGATTTGGGCCTAATATATTGCCGCCGATGCGGCGGTTGCCTTCTCCACATACTGGGAACCAGCAATCGGCGACGGCGGCGATTTGTTTAGTTTACATTTCTCGGTTCGACAATATTAATATCGCTGCTGATTTAGCTGCGGCATTAATATGGGTTCGATATTAGGGTTAATTTGATGAAATTTCACATATTGCGTGTGTAATTCTGTTAAATATGATAGAATTGAATAGATTTGGCCCTAACCTAAAACTAACACTGCCTGTAAACCTGCTATGGGCAGGTGTTAGAATCTCCGACTTTAAACTCGCGGTGTTGGCCTAATGCTGCTCCATGCATAGCGACTTTTCTGCGCTAAACCAGAAATCCCGCCCTAAACACGTTTTAGCTCGCTAACCCCGCTCCATGCATATGGCCCCAGGAGGTTAATTTGGTGTGTTTGCTGAAATTACTTGGTAAGCTTTCATTTAAAATATATCCAAACTTAACAATTTCTCATGTATAAGTTACTATAAAATGAGTACAGTAGGTTGTAATGGTCACCCTAATATATATATATATTTTTGTAATATGGAGGGGGAAAACTTAAAACCAAGGGACTATGCAAGTTATAGGTCATCCCTGGGACCGGCCATCACATTCAGTGAGGGTAGAGGGAGGCAGTGCTGCTACTTTATACATTTTTTTGTAAAAATCCGGAGTTACAATTTTCATTGTCGGAAGGTGTTAATTTGTCTAGTTTATGGGAGAAGATCTGCGTCATTTTTATTGTCATTGTCAATTCAAAATCCCATCTCCACCCACCTATTTTAAAGCTGAAAGCATCAACATTTTGAAACACAAAAAGACAAGCACAAAACCCGCTTTAAACATCCAGGATTGTATGCTCCTTCGACTAGGCAAGCATCCCCCTTTAATTCTCCTCACCTCTATCCCTTCACCCCCCCCCCCCCCCCCCCCCCCCCCCCCGCTCTCCATGCAGGATGGCCGAATGAGTTGAGCGTCCGTCTCCCGTTTAGGTAGATTTGGGATTCGAACCCTGGTCGAGTCAAACCAATGACTTAAAAATTGATACTTGTCGCTTCCTAGCCAGGTGTTTGGCATTATTACGACATGGCAAGGACTCGTTGGCTCAGGGTCAGGATAATGTGACTGAGTAGGATATTAGATCATGGTGATAGTGGCCTGGCCCTAGTCTCTCAGTGGGGAAGTACTATAAAGTCGCCATGACTGGACACTTGTCACAAGTCGGTAGATGTTGCCAAGACGTAAAACTGTAACAACCAACCAACCGTCTCTCTCACTCCCTCTTGTTCTCTCTTTCTCCCTCTCCCTGATCTCCCGCTCTTCTTACCCCGCCCCCCGCACCTTCTCTCTCCCGCCTACCCCTGCCCGTGATCAGCCGGTTGCTGCTATTCAGTTCCCAGCTGTTTCCTATCGCCATAATCACGTTAACCCGTGACTCATTCATGGCGTGTGGAGGGAGGGGGCGTACTAACAAATAACCAATTGCTGACGTGAAAGCAACCGCAGCCACTTGAACTCTCTTTGCGTTCCAAACTATGCCTGTATATTATATGTTAATTTCTGGAAAATAACATCATCCAGATATCTTAGTTTTAGCATGGCTATACTGGACAGGTTTTATGTTGTTTAACTGTTTTTGTTGTTGTTATTTTTTTTCAACTTTAAGAAAGACGGGATTTTGAGTTGAGGTAAATTCATCCATTTTGGTTTTGAAGAGGGGCCAAAATGTTTAATAATTTTCCACTACATGGGAATTAGTAATTAAAAGCCTACTAGTACTAGACATCTGTAATTTGGAGAGGTGTGAAAAAGGGAAAACCCCTAATTAAACCAATTGTTCTGTTCATCTGTTTCAGACCGTCAGCATGGAAGCTAACGGCTCACCAGTGTGTAATGGCCATTCCCCTAAGACCAACACCAATGCAGGCATCGTCTTCACAGAGAACACAACTGAGTTCCCATCCATCCTTGAGCTGAAGCATGCGTTGCCTTCGCATGTCTTTCGCTCAGATTTTAAGCGCTCTATGTACTATGTGGGCAAGGACCTTGCGATATGTGCTGCCTTGTATGCCGGGCTGCTGATGGCGGAGAACCAGCCATACCTCGCTCTACGTGTCATGTATACAGTCATCTACTGGTTCCTCCAGGGCACCTTCTTCTGGTCGCTCTTTGTGCTCGGTCATGACTGTGGGCATGGATCCTTCTCATCCTATGGCCTCTTGAATGACATTGTGGGCACTGCGCTGCACTCGTTCATTCTTGTGCCCTACTACCAGTGGAAGCTCTCCCATCGCTTCCACCACCGTAACACAGGCAACATCGACAAGGAAGAGATCTTCTACCCAATTCGTGAATGCGACTTCCATAAGGACATGGTGTTATTGAGACCGGGGTTCATGGTCGGGTTCAGCTGGTTTGCCTACTTAATCATGGGTTACTCACCCCGGAAGATTAACCACTTCAACATGTCGGAGACCCTCTTCGAGAACCACCTCTTCGGTTGTGCATCATCGCTCTGTTCATTTGCGCTCATGGCATGCTGCCTGTTCAAGTACACCAGCACTTTTGGACTGATAGCAGTCATCGTTCACTACTTCGTTCCGCTTTTAGTGTTCGCTTCCTGGCTCGTCATCGTAACCTTCCTGCATCACAATGAAGTTGAGATCCCCTGGTACTCTGACAAGATGTGGGATAATGTCCGTGGGCAGATCTCTTCGGTGGACCGCGACTATGGCTGGGCACAAGAGTTGACACACAACATCGGAACGCACCAGGTGCACCACCTCTTCACCGCTATCCCACACTATCACCTGGAGGATGCCCGCAGGGCATTCTACAAAGCCTTCCCACACCTTATCCACCGCTGTGAGAAGTCCATCTTGCCATCCTTCTTCCGCGTGTTTGAAATCTTTGATAGCCAGCGACACATCAGCAATGATGTTGACTTCTACATGTTTTCAGATAAGAAAGGGCGGTGAACATAGGAAAGAATTAATAGCCTAACTTGAAAATATTTTAGCCATTGGCAGGTGTTTTTTTTTTCCCTTTTGGGGGGGCGCTATCTTTTTGCTAATTGCTAATTAGAAACTACGGTGGTATTGCTGAGCAGGGATGATATTTCCTGGGAAGCTGCAGACTTTGTGATTATACATTGTTAGAGAGCGTCCATTTTTGTCTTTTTAACTGTTAGTCTAAATATCAAATAGGTTTCCCATTCCTTAGTTACACGCTGAAATTAAATGACTTTGGTCACATGTGTGTGTGAGTAATGGCAGAAGAGTACTATGTGGTAGTAGTACATTTTATAGACAATGACACTTGTTAATTGTCGGCAATAATGATCACTATTAAAAAAATCGAATGTAGATTACTTACTCTAAATCTGTGCAGCAGATATATTGATCATAATTCTAGTGACAATTAAAAAGAAATGATCACTATTAAAAAAATCGAATGTAGATTACTCACTCTAAATCTGTGCAGCAGATATATTGATCATAATTCTAGTGACAATTAAAAAGAAATACTCTGACCATGCTCATGGAGATATATTATAGGAAATTGTATCTATTATTTACACAGAAAAAAGCAAAACATAACCCAAATACTTCGAGCATTGACTGCATTCGGTGGATCCTAAGTTTAGATAATGGGGTTCTTACATATATGTAATCATTATAATGTCATATTTTGTCGGCCTTAACAAATGAATTTCTTACCTAAAAAGGCCTTAAATTTGGTTGCTGTATGAACCCTGAATAAAATATGAAGAGTTATTTTCCTAAACTTGGCATTGGAATTGCAAACTCATTTTTTGGATTGGTGCTTATTGTGTTTTGGAAAAGAGCTCTTCATATATCTAATATACGGGCTACTGAAAATCCGCCTAATATTAGTAATAAACCGCTGAACTGCACAGGTGGCGTACATCTAGGCTCTTGGGGCCTGGACCATAAGCCTCTAATCAAATCATATAATATCATTTGAATGAATGGCCCGAACTGCTATCCACTTACAAATATAACTGATGAATATATCCACAATGTGCTGCCTTGTGCATCGGGCTGCTGGTGGCTGAGAACCAGCCACACATTGCTCTACGTATCACGTATACAGTCGTCTGCTGGTTCCTTCAGGGCACCTTATTCTGGTAGCTCTTTCTTCTCGGTCATGACTGTGGGCATGGATCCTTCTCATCCTACGGCCTAAAGCTAAGATTCCATGTATGCGGCATGCGAATGCGGCAAAAAATAATCAAAAAGCATGTAAAGGAATAGTGGTGCTTCCATGCATGTGAATGCGAACGCGAATGTGGCAAATGGATCGATCCATGGACCGATCGGTGCGAATGCGATTACTGCTGCATTTGCCATAGAAAACAATAGTAACTTTGATCTTCCTTCACAAAATTGGAGCAAAAAAAACCCCAAAATATCATGGGTATTCTTTTTGGTGTGTTTGTATGTTTAACGATCCCCCAGCACAAAAAGTAATCGTTGGCTATTGGGGGTTGGCATATATATCTATGCCGCATATACCGCATTCACATGCCGCATACCGCATATATGGAATCTTAGCTTAAGGCACAATTTTGCACCAGGACCGTATTGACCGTTACACCTGGGCTACTAATTGCTATATCCGGTATAGTGAGGAGTTAGTTATATTATTACTGAGTCGCGTATTCTTTTGAAGTATATTAAACAGTTATTGCCCGATTTTGTGGTCTGAGGGTCTCTTGGATGAGTATCAAGCGAGATGAAGCTAACGTCAAGCACAGATGCCCGAGAGGTTCCAACCTGTATATTAGAGGGGTATCAATTCATCATTTTTGACTTTAGTGTTAAAGTTGCATGGTCCGATGAAATATTTATTTTTCAAAACCAAAACATGTATCTTAATTTGATTATATATATCCATCTTAGATATTGGTGCATTAACAGTCATTTCGGACAGCATATATAGAATAATTGGGAATTTACTACCTCATCCTACTTTGAGAAACCCATCACACAAGGAATCCATTAATCAATTGTTACATATCTGAATAAGAGTGATGTAATAATTATGTATGTTATTATCCGGGAACAATACATTTGATAATCATGGAAGTGACATGCTAGAATAGCTCTACAAAAATAAAGACACACTTACGGTCAAACAAAGAATTAACACAACACATGCAAATATAAAGAAACGACACATGAAGCTAACTGAGTGTATTTTTTTTTTTTTTAAATAAATGCTTCGTTAAAGTTGTCTTACATGCCATAGATGTTTTCAAATAAATATTGACTCAATACTTATGAAAAAAGTGTTCCCTGATGCAATTGTTATAATTAAGCATGAATATTAATTTGAACATTTTGGAAAATTTTGTTCATAAAATACAATATTGAATATTGTGATACAAAAGTCTCATATATGTTATATACGAACGCCATCGGACCATGCCCCTTTAAAACGTAGAGTTAATTGTTAGAATACAAAAAAAAACACCTATTTTTAGAATTTAAAAATAGACTATTCTTAGAATTAAATAAATACTTTATTCTTAGAATTAAAAAAAACACACTTTATTGCTAGAATAAAATAAGACTCGTTAGAATGAAAATAACAATGGTTTAAAAAAAGTTAAACAAAATGCTAAAGAATTAGCAGTTGGTTCGAATCCCCTTCTTTTTATGACCGTAGATGTTGCTAGATCATGAAACCCAAATAAGAAAGTAGGGTATGGGTGATAATATAGCCAGAACAAGGATGGCTGAAACCAGGGTCGCATTCAGGGTACGCCTCCATGACGTCTCGGAGACGCCTTTATGCTTATTTGCGTTTGGGGTGAGTCTCGGGAGATGCCTCCTATTTCAGACAGGAGACAAAAAGTGCCTCGAAAATGGCCACCATATTCAGTGGTTTCAGCCAATCATAGCGCTTCTTTTCCATTGCAAATGGCTGCCGTCTATGGGGGCGGCGATTTTCGAGGCGACAGACTGCTTTTGCAGTTCAGACTAGAGTGATGTCATAGATTTCCTCGAGATGTCTCGGAGGCGTACCCTGAATGCGGCCCTGACTTCTGGCATTATCCCGCGGTCTCAATTTCGACGTTTTTTGCCGATGACCACTTTTTTTCTTCTTTTTTTTTGGTTCAAATTTTTATTCCAGTTGAATAAAATCTTTTTTCAGCACCGAGGCACTGGTCTTCCGGCCTTAACAATTATAGTGCATATGAACTATTTATGGATGAGACGATTCGATGGTATGAACAATATAGACAGTAGTAGGTTAAAATGAGGCATTACAAATATAGTGGGGATCTTATTTTGCACATGTAGACTGGAGAATAGCCATTTACCTTTAGACTATATCAGTGATTTGATGATCATACCTGTGAGGAGACATTAATATAATGGGCATGACTTGCTGATACAGGTAGTCATGGATTTTGGATTATGCAAATAATGGTTGCACGACTCATTTAAATTGTCTTGGGTCAACTATAGCTTTGTCAGTAGTATATGTTTTATTGGTTTAGTCAGGTGTTATAGGCTGGTGGGTATACTTTGGTAGTTGTTATTTCTTTTACTCTTTTTGCTAGGGGGGGATTTCAGAGAGGGAGAGGGAAGGGAGTGGTTTGGGACTATGTATTTATTTCAGTTCTCAACGTTTGTGGTCTATCCAGGTAGGTTTATTAATGTATGTCTATGTTGGGTACTCAACCTTTAATCTAGATTTAAATTGCAGGTAGGTTGTTGCATTCAGAACTTTCATCGCTGCTTGTTGACTCCTAAGTTGTAGGTAAATAGGTGTTGTCATCCATGACTTGTTGCTGTTTTGCTAGTTACGAGTGTGCAGTCTAGTTGCTCAGCTCTCTTTGTTTGGGTGTCCTAACATCACGGCATCAGTATCCATTCATTCCAATCGTGTATCTATGTTCACAGCTAGACTTAGCTGTTAGCCCTGTCAATAAGTGATGTAGGCCAAAACAAGCATGTTTCTCAAGCACATTTAGTCAGAAGGGCGGTTAGGTGTTTTTTCTTGTTTAAATTGTATGCTGTATAAGCCATTATACGAGTATAATAAGGCCGGAAGCTTCCATCTGCTCCTCAGCCCTATCTCCTCCCTCCGTCATCTACTGGGGGAGCCTATCTGTTCACCTAAACTTCCATCCTACTCAGAATCAGATCCGTTGGGGGGGGGGGGGTCCCCACCGGTCTGCATGCACCACTGCCCCCCCCCCCCCCTATACATGTGTATGTACGTGTACATGTGTTCAGTAAATTTGGGGCGGTGGTGCTTTTAATTTAAATTTTGTTCCAGGATTAAATATTGTTAGTACATAAAATACCAACAAATAAAGCAGCTTTTGAAATTGAGTTCAGTGAGATTTGTTTGTTTTATTAATCCATTCTCTTAAAAATTGTTATTATAAAAAGGGTTGGGTGGCATTTGACAAATGTCCACGGTGATGCCTGAGAACAAGTGTTGTGTGGGGGTTTTGTTGTTGACCTTTCTGTGGATATTTATTATAGTGATGTCATAATGTGATATCAATGGTGATATGTTGTGCTATGAAGTAGAACATCCGCGCGATTGAAGTGTACGGCAGGTTGTGATGTTAGAGTTGCCAAAATATGATCTCTTCATTAGACTTGGAAGTAAGTGGGAGGTTGTAGTGGTGGTACTGATGTTTACTTATACAAGGACTCAAGGTTTCGTAATGATTGTCTATCTATAGACAGTGTTTCTACCACACATATGTGTCTGGTTGAAGCCTAGTCCTCTGATGCTAGTCCATTCTGTATTTGGAAAATAGAGCCCTGATAAAATCAATCAGCCATTGCCTAGATTCAAGTGTTCTCTTGTTCACTGACCAATGATAGATGCCCGCCCGACTGCTTTAAATGTGCTTGGAGAGCACTGAGCTGTCATGGAATATGTCATTTCCAAAATGCCAAAGTTGGGTGTCCACCCAGCGACTTAAGTCAGGTCCCCTTGCATACTGTATTACAGTGTGGATGGGTCACTATCCTCAAATCTGGTCAGAAGTGTGAATCTAATATTTGAGTTTTTAACATTTTGGGGTTGCAAATGAAAGCTGGATATCTCCTCTTTACATATATATGTAAAAATAAAATGGGATGAAATAAACCAAAAAAAATTAAATGTGTAATTGGTAATTAAGATATGTCACCTGGCAAATTAACAGAGGACATCTCTCCTTGCTCACATGTAACGCAACTGTTTGGTACGAGATATCAATGCATTACAAGATGTTAGTATACATCCCACCAAGTCACATGGATCATGTGGCAAATGGCTGCTGGTAAAATGTGCTTTTTGACACTAAAACATTTCATAACAAAACACACATGTAATATATTTTATTTCCTTCATTTCTGGCATCAAATTTGAACAGGAATATGAAAAGTATATGAAAAATAATTAAGTAGAATGTTTATTATTGATATTTTAGCATTCCATTCCATTATGAACAGGTTTGAGGAGAGTGGCCCCGATAAAGGATTCACCCTCGCCTACAGGAGGGATAAATGAAAACCCTGTCTAAATCCCAGCAAAAATCGGCTTTGGTATGAATCAACTATAAACGAGCTGTCCAGGTGCTGGTTCCTCCAACACCCAGTGTTTTATCTATATTGCCTTATTGGCTAGAATTGATGAACTGGTAGAGAATGCAAACAAAACGCAAGCAAGATAGTGGCTGTGATATATGCGTAAGAGACGTCTAGACAAGTCTGTAATATATGCAAATGAGATGACGTCACATGACTAAGTGTGCCGGAGGTCTAGAACCCTGGAGGGGAATAAAGTCATTCAGTATCCAGAATCAAAGTGTTCAGATGTCGTATTTTCACAGTGGCCACTGGCTTCTTTCGATGAAAGTTTTAAAGTTGATCAATCTTCACGACTTAATAAATTCCCCACTTCAAAAGTAGCACGGTCTATGATAAATAAGTATCTGAGCAATGTATTTAGCATCTTATATTGGGAAATCATTTGGATATGCCCATAACCCGGTGTCGCAGTTTCCGCGGTAGGCATACACTCAAATCCATTGTCAATGGCCGTGAGCAATCTTCATACAGAAAAAGTGAAATATCTCTAAAACCACACCACCTAGAAACAAATCGCCTGGTACACATGTAGGAAACACCTTTACCAAAAAGATTATATTAAATTTATACTGTCAGGGTTCTTGATTTCTATTAATTTTGAATGAAACTAATGTGTTGCACTGCGTGTACCATCAAACTCAAGGCATTGTCAATGGTCGTGAGCAATCTTCATACAGAAAATACAGAAAAAGTTAAATATCTCTAAAACCACACCACCTAGAAACAAATTGCTTGGTACACATATAGAAAACATCTTTACCAAAAACATTATATTAAATTCATAAGGTTAGTGATGATGCTGTTCGATTTTGACGCATGTGTAGAAGCGATGGGTACCGCTGAAATTGGCGGAAACTGCGACACCGGACATCTAACACTTTTTCTATGAGGTTGTTTACTAGCCCCATCCCGAGACTACATACACAACACTCTGTTATGGACAAGCAGGAAGTATTATTTTATTTAATGTAGAATAATGGACTAGAATAACTTCGTTGCAACATGATACAGAAACAAATGCAATGCAACAACTCTACCTACCTTGGACATCAGGAACCATGTATTTATGGGTTTTGCTATCCCTGAGACAGAACCTGTAGAGAATAGACTACATCACGGTTCCAGCGGCGCATTGTGGGATGCATCAGAGCAAAACAAAGCCATGAGAAGCACATGGCACATGCTAATACACTGGGTGCAGCTATGAAATGTGCTAGTTTCAGCTCATCTCAGCTCTTGTTTGAAACATAGAATACCAACTAAAAAAATATACATAATAAATTAAGATATTAATCTTTTATCCAGCATTGCATTTACATCAATATAACCAGCACATCTTATTAGGTATCCCAAGTGCCTTGCCAATCCACCAATAATCTGTGTGTGGAGGCTTAAAATTCATCATTTTCAATCTGTTGGTGTGTTCTAAGTTTTTCACCAATTGAAATAAAACCTAAAGCAAAATAAAGCTTCATATTTCTTCTTTCTAATAGTACCATCCACATTAGGATATGCCTTTGAGCAGCTACAGAAAATCAATGCTTTGTCAAGTCCATTTATGTAGAAAATCACCTTTTGTTTCAACTAACTTATGCATGAAATTTTACACTGCTTCTTCAAACCTCTGATGCCCATTCACCAGAGCTAGCATCATCATGCCAATGATATCATTTTGTTGCCAATACTACAGGCCATATAGTCATATTTTGTCCTTGAATAAATTCTTTGTCCATCTATTTTAAATTTTAATTTAAAATGTTCAATTAACCACCATTTCGGAACCGAATAATGGATAACTTCGGGTTTTACATGAAAATAAAGATCCTTTTTTTCTTAAACAAAAGAAGTTAATCATGATTCTTAGCAATGCACGGTGTGAAGGTGTAAATTTGAGACAAAATAAATGTTGGCTCTACTTAATAATTGAATGCTAAAGTTGTTATGCAATGTGCCAGTTGTTATGCAATGTGCCATAAACACACTGCCCACACACAAACATTCATATCTATCAAATTGTATTGTATGTAACGTAAACAGAAAGAGCATGTTGAAGGTAGTACAGTGTGAAAATTTCATGCAATTATCTTGTACGGGTGCTTTTCTGTACCAAATAAGCCTGCGCAAAGTTGGGCATTTCCTTTTACCGGATTTTATCACTTGTCAAATTGAGCTCTGGACCATTTTAAACCTATTTTTTTAAGCTTTTCCCAAGCATATGTAGTCCTGAAAAAAAATAGCAATGACAAGACTCATCAGTAGGTTAGGGATAAATCAGAATAATTTAATATGGGTGCCAATTTTTTCCACAACCAAGCACCCAAAAGTGGTCCAAAGCGAAATTTGGAAATTGGTGAAATTAAGGAAATTGTGATTTCGCGCATTTTTGAAGATGTATATCTTGAAATGTAACCACATCAGACCCCTGGATCTTTGTATTCTCATTGTATAGGCCATGGATTTGAAGGAAAAAATACAGAAAGTCTGATAGGGTGGTTACTTTTAATTCTTGGGGCCATCAAAAATGCTATCTTTTTAGTTTTGGGTGGGGCCAATTAAGTAACAACCTAAAAAAGTCCATATCTTCTTTAATATTAGAGCGATTTTCACAAATGAAGTGTCATTTTATTTCAAATTAAATATACTAACAGGTGAAATCCATTAAATCAAACTCCAAACTATTTTTGAAAATCACTTGGGATACCTAATCTTATGCCATGTGCATTTAGATTTTGACAAATCTAGGCACTCAGACTAGTGTTAGAGCCATAACCAGACAGTTTTATTTATTTTATTCATGTTTTTATTTATATTCTATCGTTTATGGAGAGTTGTGTCTTAAACATATGCATTATATTATTATATTGCATCCTTCCGTCCATGTTTATGGCAAATTGTTATGTATTTCTAGTTATTTTGAATAAAATGCCAGTTTTGCCCTACGCGTATCGGCAAACTCAATGGGCATACGCCTTTGCTTTGCTCCCAACGCCGTTTTCAGCGCATGCACAGTCGGAACCCTGATGTAGTCAATAGACTACATCGCCATTCCAGCGGTGCGGTGCATTGTGGGATGTGTCAAAGCAAAACAAACCTGCGAGAAGCACATGGCACATGCTAATACACTGGGTGCAGCTATAAAATGTGCTAGTTTCAGCTCATCTCAGCTCTTGTTTGAAACATAGAACACTAACTAAAAATATATATATAATAAATTAAGATATTAATCTTTTATCCAGCATTGCATTTACATCAATATAATCAGCATATCTTATGCCATGTGCATTTAGATTTAGACAAATCTGGGCACTCAGACGAGTGTTAGAGCCATAGCCAGAGTCAGTTTTACTTATTTTATTCATGTTTTTATCTATATCCTTTGGGTAAAGTTGCATAGTCCGATGGTTTTCAGTTTCTGAAAATTTTCTGATATAAATATATGAAATTGATTGTTATAATCTACCTTACTTTAGTTTGATGTAACTTTTATTTTAAGTGGCTATGTTTTGAGATATTTGAAGACCTAACACATAAAAAGTAGTTTCGGCAAACATGCCAAAACTCTGACACCACAGGCTTTGGCAGTAATATGTTCGATTAAATTGCTTCAATATTCCCTTCTATGTGGCAACAAATGCTAAATAAGTTCATCACTGCATGTTAGATGTGTACAATCAAATCTTATCGGCTAGAATGCAATGCATGCGTATGTGTTTACAAAATTATAATTTAACAGTACTGTATGCTAAGGGACCCACACTCTATTTTGCAGATACACTGTCCAGGGCACATACCACCAATGTCGAACCAAACGATCTGTTCGATCAAGACGTGTCTGTAGCCGCCGTGGGTATGGACACCGATATCGTACACCGCATAAGAGATGCGACTAATACTGACAGGACATTACAAGAAATAATTAGTTTCACTATTAATGGATGGCCAGATAACAACAAAGATATACGACCTAATGTAAAACCATATTGCACTTACAGTCAGGACATCACAATCCGAGAGAGTTTGGTGTTGAAGGGTGATCAAATAGTAATTCCAAGTTCTATGCAATCAGAGATATTATGTAAACTGCATGAATCACATTACGGGATAATCCGGTGTAAACAATTAGCACGTGACACCGTTTTTTGGCCTGGCATAAACAAACAATTAGAGGATACTATTTCAAGATGTCCAATTTGCCAAGAATTTAAGAATCAACAACACAAGGAACCCTTAATAAATCACAAAATTGTAGACCTACCCTTCTATAAGATAGGTGTAGATTTATTTCATTTCAATGGTACAGATTATATTCTTATGATTGACTATTACACGAAATTCCCGGAGGTAATTGAATTGCAACAGACATCCAGCAAGGCAATCATAGATAAGCTAAAACAGACCTTTGCAAGATATGGTATTCCACGTTACGTAGTATTCGATAATGGACCTCAGTTCAAGAGCTTGGAATACATGAATTTTGCTAATATGTATGACTTCACACCTGTGTACACCAACCCCATGCATGCGCAAAGCAATGGTCAAGTTGAACGATTCGTGCAAACGATTAAGTTAATGATAAAAAAGGCCACGAGGGATGAGGGCGACATCCAGCTAGGCCTACTCAATTACAGGAATACAACCTTACCAGGTATTGGTGCCTCACCAGCCCAATTATTAATGTCCCGGAAATTACGAACCCGTTTACCTTTGCTGGATTCTCATCTTATGCCACACGTACAGGGTTCAAAATTACATATAATGCAACAGAATCAGCAACAACAGAAATGCCACCTCTTGTTAAAGGGGATAATATTAAGAATAGAAATCATAAAAACGAATGGAAATCTGATACAATCGTTGGGACACATACACCTGGTCCGAGGGATTATAAGATAATTAATAATGAACACAACATCTTACGCCGAAACAGAAAATACGTTTATAAATGCCCCAAGGTTCCGAGATGTAGGGAAAACAGGAATACACGACTTACCACACGTAAACACTGTAAGGTAGTACCTTCTAATAATAACAAAGTACCTACAACATACATATCGCGATATGGGAGAACAATTAAACCACCATGCAGGTTGGGATGTTCCTAAATACGATATCATAATATTTAAGAATAACATAATGTACTTACAGAATATCCTTGTATATTCCTTGCCATAAAAGAGCAATTATAATTATGGATATTCCATAGTATACATTTAGGAATAATTATCATTACACGTATGTAAACCCGTATAATTTATCGGTCGCGCTTGTTACGACCTGAGGTTAGGCTTAAGTTACATTCGAATGTAATATATATATGATAAATACGTTCAGAAAAAACGAATATATGAATGTACACACGTATATATGTCTTACATTCGCGTTAAATTAATGTATATCAGTCTTAATGCATCTGCTTCTGATATATACATATTCCATAAGAAAATGTAGCAATTGGCAAATACATGTAATGTCACTAGTTTTATAAGATTCAGAAGTTGAGGCCCAATTAATATAATATCACTAGTTACCTTTAAGATAAATGTATATACATCAATGAACACATACAGATGTCATACATTCATGTGCAAGTACTATATACCGATCATAATGTAACTGGTTCGGATAGACATATTCCATAACAAGATATGACAAATGGAAGATATATCTAATGTCACTAGTTTTATAAGATTAAGAAGTTAAGGCCTAAATAATATATAATGTCACTAGTTACATGTAAGATGAATGTAAATTATCAATTGTGTATGATCGATTTGAGCATAGTTTATCATTCTATTATTTAAAACGTTGTGTGGAAAGGAGATGTTATGTATCCTGGGGAGTTGTCATGGTGAGTCCGGAATAGGGCATGCTGGGATTACAGCATGCTGATAGGGCATGCTGGGAATACAGGAGGTAAATAAACAGTTCCAGCACAAAGCTCATGGTGTCGACACGTTCATTACACCGAGGTACTATCCTCGGATAGTCATGGGTCAGGGCCTGCCTACCCTACCACGACTATCACGTTTCGATGGTGCCAAAACGAAAACACTAAAGTATCCATATAATACTAAGATAATATTTTATCCTATAAAGTACCTAAAAGATTGGTGGACCCAGATGTGCTTCCTTCTCCCTGACCCACGACTATCCGAGGCTAGTACTTCAGGAAAACACCAGTTATCCATCATCTGTACCCATGTAAGATTCGTATAACTATACTTATATATATATATTATGTATGTGTGTGTATATTTAACCTCAGTACTACACCTCTGGCTATTCGTAGCCCGGGGAGAAGGAAGCACATCTGGGCCCAGCAATTAGCATAATCAGCTCGCAGCAGGAGGATGTTTGTGAGGAACTCCAGCAGTTTTCCAACATTAACTACAAAACCACACAGGTTAGTATCTTTCAAACTTGATACGTTGGTTCAGTTCATGTTAGCATTCATGTACAAAGTTTTCTGAAACTTTTCGATAAGGTATTACTGTTTTACAACTTAGTTTCGATCGTATTTGACATGATCGATAGAACAATGCATCCATTTGTAAAGACTCGGACTCGAATCTGTGGTTGTGTAGGCAGGCTATGGTGAAATCAATGCAGACAAAGAGAAAGGAAGAGAATAAAGTGTAAAGGAATAGAGAGAGTCAAGCCCTCTGGTTTATTATTTATATGGTTACCTGGGTTCATTGTAGGGTATCACCCCAAAACATCAGAGCATGTAGAAACATGTCTGATGGGTCTGAGCACGAATGCTCGACCTTCTGACGTTGCTAGGAAAGTCGCAACCTGTGTCTCCTAGCAACGCGTTACAGCAGTGAACCCGGCTCTGCATTTGATGGCCAATGCGGGTCTGTCCTGGTGAGCAGCCTGGATTTCTAAATGTGGGTTGATCGGCCCAAGCCCGCAATGGTCACAGCTCGAGCATAGTCTCGCCCACTTCACATGCATGCGCTTGGTCACATACACCTGATCAGTAATAGAACATTTGCATTCCCCCCGATGCCGTAAATCAGAATATTTTACACATTGTTTGGTTATTAATCAAGCCGCCCGTTGCCGAATGGAGAGATGTTTAGCAGGAGCCAGTTACATCACTATGGATTTATTCCCTGGGTCTCTTTAAGATTCCGCAATTGTTATTCTCGTACCTCGGAGTCCCAGAGTATTTTCTTCAACTTGTTGGCAAAGAAAGCGACAGGTGGGAGGATTTTATAGGTACTTAGAGTGTGGGAGGGTACCACTACACTGGTTCATACCCCTCGTTTGGATCGGTTGGTTTCCCATACAGTCATCCTGTGACTGTCTATTAGGCAAACGCCTGCGTTAAAAATCCTTTTTAATGCCATAATACACACCTAGTATAATTATACTCTAATTATCAGTGTGATATTCAGCCCTAGACAATGCCTAATCATTGGTTTTGTTTTTAGTCACAGTCTCTGAGCCATGGCTATGAAGCGGAGTAAGGCAGAGGCATCTCATGCGCTCAGTGGCTATGAACACCATTCACTGCCAGCATGGGTACAAAGGTCACCCTCGTCAGAACAAAAAGATTCGGACAAGGTGGGGGGGGGGGGGGTACGATACTGGCCCTGGCCCAGCTGACCTGGATGAACAAGTGGCTAGACTTGTTCAACAAAAGATGGAGGAATTGCTACCTTTGAGAGTGGTGGCCGCTAAGATAATTGGGATTGCTTTGATGACGGCTACAAGCAACTTCCTCTCATACAGGAGATTCAAAACGTCTTTTAGGCAGTCTGCATTGACGCAAACGAGGAGGTGGCTAGGTCCAAAAAGATTACGGACAATGATGGGAAGGAATACACCCTATTCCTTGCACCGAAGCCCATTAAGGGCAAGCCACTCAACAAGACCCAGATGTTCGGTGGTCAACTCCAGTACTTGTTCAAACAAGTGGAGACAAGTTCCAAGTGAGGCAAATACATCGAAACGGACAAAAAGAAGTCGTCGGATGTGAATCCTAACCACTTCAAGAAGATGAGGCAGTATTTTCTAAACAGACGAACCGGCGAGCGAGGATGCCGGTTCGGAACAAACTTCAGCTTCCAGGCCAGGGAAGGGGCCAGAGGCAGTCATTCGGCTGGAACGACGGGAACAGACCCTTCAAGAGGGAGTTCAATGCCCAGAAGACGTTCCCCCGCCCAGGGAACAAATAGAAGTGGCAACGCAAACACCAGTAAGCAAAATATTTCAAGCTGGTAACCTCAATAACTGTCTATCAGAATAGAATAAAGTTACAGATAATTTAACTATCCTTAGCTTAGCCGAAGGGGTAATAATCCCTTTGATAGAACATATTAAAAATAGTATACCTTTCCCTTACCGATTTCAAAGTTCAGAACGCGAAGCATTAGACAATCAAGTCCTTAAATTTCATGAAAAGGGCATTATAGAACCAGCACTACACATTGCTGGGGAATTCATCTCCACTATTTTCTTGAGACTGAAACCAAATGGAGATGTTAGACTAATTTTAGATCTAATGTTATTTAACAAATTCATAGAAAACAAACATTTTTAAATGTTTTCCTCAGACACAGCAAGAGACTTAGTTACACAAGGCACCTGGCTAGCCAGCGTTGATCTTAAAGATGCATACTACACAGTACCCATTTATAAACTTCACTGGAAGTATCTCAGATTTTGTTGGAACGGCAAACTTTATGAGTTCACTTGTATGCCGAATGGACTAGCTTGCTGTCCATGCATTTTCACTAGGTTACTTAAACCAATTTTTTCCCTGATGGCTAGGGAATGACATATTATGTTTCCATACATTGATGATTCATTTATTGTCGCACAAGCACAACTACAATGCCAGACAGCAGTAGACAAATTATGTGAAACCTTTATAAAACTAGGATTTTACATACATGAAAGTAAATCAGTGCTAACACCAACAAGCAAGTTAAAGTTTCCTGGGTTTTCTTTATTGACACCACAGAAATGACCATTTCATTAACAGAACAAAAAATTGATGAATTTAATTTACTATTACTAAAATTGAACAAACCAAATAATCTGGTGGCTTTCACACATTAACAGCTCACCCAACCCCATTAGGTTGGGAGAGCCCAACACAACAGTTACAACAGATGCTTCATTAGAAGGCTTGGGGTTCATAGAGATCAACAGGTAACAGGTGGTCATTGTGTGGAAGATGAAATCTCCAATCACATCAATGTATTGGAGCTTAGAGCCATTTATCTAGGACTCCATAGTCTGATTCACATCCCTTTAAAAAATCATGTAAGAGTTTTAACAGATAACACAACAGCTATGGCTTATATCCGTAATATGGGAGGGACTCGTTCCAAACCATGTAACTATATGGCTAAACTCATTTGGGATTGGGCAGAGAAACATGAAATTAAATATTCCTGGCAGTCAGAATACTTTGGCTGACAAGAAAAGCCAACATTTTCACGACCATTTCGAATATTCTTTGAATCAGAATATTTTCAACAACATTTGTCACAAATGGGGCAAACCATATATTGATTTCTTTGCATCACACAATAACAATAGATTACCCAAATATGTGTCTTGGCATCCAGAGCCAGAAGCCTGGAGAGTAGATGCATTCTCATTAATTTGGAATAATAAATTCTATTACATATTCCCACCATTCAGTATTATCAGCGGAGTGGCCAGGAAGATCAATATGGATCACACCCACGCAGTACTGATAGTACCAGCATGGGAAGCACAAACATGGCTAGCGGGAATAACATCAGCTGCAAAAGACATGATCAGATTCCCAAGAGAAAGGAACAACCTTCAACATCAAGGACCACTAACAGTCCATGGGGACGTGTTGACAACACCCCTTTTGTCATTCCCTTTTTTAAGAAAAAGATTTAAAACAATTTGGTTTATACAAAATAACAAAAGAAAGACTTATTTCACACACATGGAGGATAGGAACGGTGAAATTATACACAAGTTATTTAAAGAAATGGGGACTTCATTGCCATCTCAAAGGAGTCAAACCGTTAAAACCTAAAATAGCCCAAGTATTAAGATTTCTAACAATTCTAGAAGATGAAGGATTAGGATTTGGTGCAATTAATGCAGCGAGATGTGCATTATCAATTATTCTACAAAGAATAGATGGACAAATGATTGGGAAACATCAGTTGGTACACTGGTTCATTAGATTGGTATATGAAAGAAACCCACCCGAGCCGAAATATAATAGGTTTAGGGATGTGTCAATAGTATTCAGGTTATTCAAGTCATGGCCTAGCAATAGACATTTATCAATGAAGGAACTAGGATTTAAGTTAGCAGTTCTTTTACTCCTAGTGATGGGACACAGAGGCCAAATGATTGTGGCTATCTCACCAGATGGACTAGAAATAGATAAGGATGAAGCAACATTTGATTTAGAGACATTGCTAAAATCGAATCGCACAGGGGACCCACTGTCCACAGTACATGTAAATAGTTTTTCGGGGAAAAAACAACTATTTGAGGCAAGTACCTCGGGAAAACACCAGTTATACATCATCTGTACCCAGGTAAGATTCGTATAACTACACTATATATATATATATATATATATATATAGTGTAGTTATACGAATATATATGTATTATGTGTGTATATGTATTGACGCATATATATATAGATAAATATATACTCGAGCATATGTCCTCTCATTGTGATGGCAATCAATGCATTCAAAATAGGTAATTATTCAACATTTTTTATTGACAATCTTTGTCTAGGTAATAATACACGTTTTGTCTCATGTTAGTTCACACACACATACATATAGGCCCCCTCTATTATATAAATATGTATATATTATATATATATTATATCTATATACAGGAATACCCCGCTTAGCACTACCCCGCTTAGCGCCAATTCGATATAGGGCTATTTTATTATTCACTTTCTTAGCTGTATTCACTGTCTATTTAGCAAACTGCCCAAGGTTCTCAGGAGGACAACCAAGCTGAAATACTTAATGAGACGTATAAGATTACAATTCCACCAAAGAAACCTTATACGATAGAAAGTCCACAGGTCTGCTTAATCAACAGATGTGAAGGCGTGCGGGGAGGGTATTTTTTAATGCAAGACCTGTAACAGCAAGCGGGCTGTAAAAATATACGGATTTTCGGTTCGGAATTATATATTGGCAGAGAGCATTATTATCCTCGGGCGACGGAGTGGGGACCAAGGTTGTGTAATAGAAAAGCAATGGGTGCCCCACTCGCTGTGTGACATATTAGGCTATGTGAAATATATGTTAATACATAGTGCCCGGGATTATGACGAGATGTTCCTATATAAGAGACTGTTAATGTTTGGTGAAATGTTCCCTCTATGCACCAGGAAGGGTGCAAGTGGAGGAGAAGGACATTTTTAATATATATATTTATTGTAACTGTCTGCAACTACCTGTTACCACAGGGCCGATGGGCAAGCACACCAGCCTCATCTACATACATTATGGACACCACCTACAGCTGGGTTGAGTGACAGCTACCCATATTGGGGGCGTCGCCACCCAGGCTGTGGAGGGTGCCTGATTGGCTGGCTGTGGGAGGCCCAGTCACCTGCACCCCTTTGCCCCACCTGACCACACAAGCCTCATTTTGATATTGATTATTCTAGACACTCTGAGAGATATGCTGCTACAGGCACTACTCTACTCCTGACTCTTGAGTGAGACACACTCTTCTCTTGAGCAGGAACCCAGACACTATGTCTGATGCTCCACTTTTCATATACAAACTGAGCTGTGTGCAACAACCATGGGACTCCGGTTCAATGGGCTGTAGGCACTGATTCTGATACATTCTAACTAGAGTAATGAGGCTTTGTGTGGACAGAAGGTAAGGGGTCAGGGTGATAGGTCACTAGTAGGTGAACAGGAGTTGATGCCAATAAAGCACAACTTCTTCACTGTCAATCTTGCATGACTTGTCTTTCCTTTCTTCCTTATGAGTTTGTTTGAGAGGGGCATCAGGTGTGAACTGACAGACCATCGTCAAAACGCACCTGGGGAGAGTTTTGCCTTATCTCTGGGGCTCTGACGACGGGGCTACCAGAAATATCACAGGGCATTATAGTCATGTGGCCACCTCACTAATCCTGCCCTTGATGTATAGGTAATGAGTTTCTCTGACACTCGCCTTCTTCACCCATGTGGAATGTTTTGTGAAGTCTCGTGATAATCATGTATTTTAATGTCTTTGACTTAATTATTATGATCAATAAAGATTTAGAAGTTATTATGTATGTTTGCTTCAGTCAGCAACTGTTGTTTAAATTAAATATAATTTCCTTTCACTGAGTATCAAACTCCATTTATGACTTGTGTAAGACAATAAATCTCTGAATTCTATACCCTCCAGCCTCGCCCTTTAATGCTGTTAGACAAATCCACAGTAATCGATAGGTGGCGCTGCGACTCAACTCGGGCCAAGGAAGTGAAATACCAACGTCTGTTTAGATGGTTATGCACTGGAGCCAATGTGTGGTGAGGGTTTAGGGGTGTGTGTGGTGGGGGCTTATGGATGTGGTGGGGGTATAGGTGTGGGTGGTGGAGTGTAGGTGTGTGGTGGTAGGGGTTTAGATGTGTGTGGTGGGGGTTTAGGGTTGTGGTGGGGCTGTAGGTGTGTCGTGGGGGTTTAAGGATGCTAAAGATTATGAGGGGCCGCTCTGCAAGACACCCCCACACCTCCACCACACACACCTACACCCCACCATAACCACCTACACCCCAACCACACACACTGTCAAACCCCACCACTCACACCTACACATCCAGCACATCCCCAAGCCCCACCTCACCCCTACACCTCACCATACCCATTCACCACACACCCCATCACCTCCACCACACACCCCAACACACCCACCACACAAACATACACCCCCACCACACTCCCAACATACACATCTACACCCCTCAACCCGACTACACCCCCACCACACACCTACACCCCAACCACACACACCCTCTACCTCACCCCACCACACACCTCACCCTCTAACCCGACCCACCAACCACCAACCACCAAACAAATACCGATGTACCGCTTTATCTGGAATTTTAGTCCCTTGGGTACCCCATTGAATGGTATATTTTAATTCTCAGAACCCATTACTCTAGTTATTGGACATGGATTAGATATCTATCTTCCGCGGGTGTCTAGCAAACCCCACTTGTTCTTTAAAATTGCATAATCTGATCAAATCAAAACAAAAAAAACACCCACCAAAATACTTAGACTTATCTAGATTTGAGTCCACACATCCAACAATGTAATAGAAGCTGTTACTGGTAGGCATATAAAGCTTGTACAGTCAGCATTCTTGGTTTAGACGACAACATTAATTTAATATATTTACACTTCAAATTACTTATCTACATTTGACCAGACGGTATGGCCGAATGAGGTAGAGCGTCCGTCTCCTGTATGGTAGATCGTGGGTTCGAATCCTGGTCGAGTCAAACCAATGACTTAAAAATTGATACTTGTTGCTTCCTAGCCAGACGCTCGGCATTACTAGGATAGGGCAAGGAGCAGTGGAATGAGGTAGACCAGTCATCTGCGACTGAAATTTCCCCTGCTTATACCCCTGTCACACTACGACGTAACGAGCCAACGTAAGCCTGACATGGTGATTTTTCGTCATTATGTTGACGTACGTTGGATTACGTTATGATGACATCAGAATGACGTTAGACTGACGTCGAGCTATGTCACGATACGACGGGTTACGTCGAGGTTTTGGACATATTCAAAACTTTCGACGTACCTCGAACATAAGGGTTTACGTTCGCCGTACGTTCTGTACACGTTCGGCGAATGTCAATGATGTTAAACAAACGTTATTAAAACGTCGGTCACTACGTTCAACTACATTGCATTACGTTGACCCACATTAATCCCACGGGGAACGTGCAGTCCACGTAGTGAAAACGCCGGGTTAACGGATGCCTAACGGATGTTCAATGTAGGTTTACCATTTTGCCACCGTTTCCTGATGTACGTAACGTAAAGCAATGTAGTTCTGGCGATGGAATAACATACATAACGTTCCCTGAGCGTAATTACGTGGTCCTCTCTCATTGAATGACGCTATCACTATGCTTTACCGCTGTTACTCTCTCGTCCACTACGCTGCATCCACGTTCACCTTGTGCCCAAATTTGCATACCACACCGAGAAGTTCAACGTTCTTCACGTTCTCCCTACGCCGACGTCGTTACGTTGTAGTGTGACAGGGCCATAAAACAACTAATGTACCCAAACAAAAAACAAAAAAAATCCACATATCCAACAATTATAACCCGTTACTGGTAAAACCTGTGCAGTCAGCATTTGTATGTAGGCTACACGCCAAAATATCTCCCACAGTTCAGCCTAAAGTAAGGTATATATATTCTAATGATGAACTTACTATATTTATGTTCTTGTGTGTGTATATGTGTATATATATGTATATATATATATAATGTTAATGACAAACCACAAATCATTGGACTAGACGATTGTAATAATTTGGCGAACTATGTTTTAAGAGGAATGAGCGTTCACTTATGTTGTTTAATAGTTTAATGGTGTTCGGTTTCTCCACCATGGGCGTGCAGCTTGATTTATACTGCTCCTGGCGCCACTTTTTGTTACAACAGACACAAACTAACTACATGTACACATATTTCGATTTAGTCATGAATTATACCAACTACATTTGTGTGCACAGTAGTTCAACATTTCTACGTCACGTATGCATTGGACCAGACGTGATCGCCGAATGAGTTAGAGCGTCCGTCTCCCGTGTTGGTAGACCGTGGGGTCGTGGGTTCGAACCCTGGTCGAGTCAAACCAATGACTTAAAAATTGATACTTGTCACTTCCTAGCCAGGCGCTCAGCATTATTAGGACAGGGCAAGGACTGGTGTGCTCAGTGTCAGGATAATGTGACTGAGTGGGATACCAGGTCTTGGTGCCAGTGGCCTGGTTTCCCAGTGGGACAGCACTATAAACTCGCCATGAGTGCGCACTGTCACAATTCGGTACCCTTCCTGATATGACCTTGGATGTTGCTAGGACGTAAAACAACAACAAACAAACAAACGTATGCATTGTGGCGAATCTCATGAAAGAAGACAATAATATTGTAGTTGGCAAATTAGTTGGGCGCATCAAACATATCATAGAATATATTCTGAGCTGTAAATTCGTCATGGGATAAATTGATTTTTAAAAATTAGTAATTGTGTATTTATGGTGCCAATAACGGTTAAGTCTAATTACTTGTTTTTGCCACTAGGCAGTAATAGTCTGATGGTTGCCCTTGTTTTATTACTTTCAGTTGTTGTGTAGCTATCTACTGCATGCATTCTTTCTCTGTAAGCATTCTTCCACATCTCCGCACCCTCTGTGATTCTGTTAATTCTACAATTGGTTAGTTGTTTGGTTACCTATTGTTATTTTCCCTGACTGCCTTCACCAGCTTGCATTAGTGGTCATTAATTTTGGTTGATTATGTTGTTCATAGTGTAGCAATACAGGTATCCTCCCCTTCCCCCTGGGGGCAACTATGCGTCTTACACTTAATCATTTTGTATGCTTGTTCGTTAGTTGTTTAAACAGGGGAAATTTAAGTCGCAGACGACTGCTCATTCCACTGCTCCTTGCCCTATCCTAGTAATGCCAAGCGTCTGGCTAGGAAGCGACAAGTGTCAATTTTTAAGTCATTGGTTTGACTCCATCAGGATTCGAACCCACGATCTACCAGCACGGGAAACGGACGCTCTAACTCATTCGGCCATCCCGTCTGGTTATATATGACCTTGGATGTTGCCAGGACGGGTGGTAGGCCTACATTTGTTGGTGGGGGGGGGGGGCACAATGTTGCAAAGGCGAACCAACCTAAATTGTGAGTTGATAATTCACATTGGTCCAATGCTGACTAAAAATTGTAACCATTTCACAACCTTTCCAAACATTTGCCAATGTTCGCCCAACGTCAACAAGCTATCGGGGTCGGAGAGTGGAAGCAGTGAGGACACGTGTACTCCCATACTGCTGGTTGCATGCCCGGTGATATGGGTGATGGGTGGGTGGGGGAGGGGGGGGGGCGTAGGTACAGGTGGGGAGGGTGGCCTCCTGGTCCGGTGACGGACTGGACTTTTGTTGTTGTTTTTGTGTGTGCAGAATAAAGCTGAGATCTAATTAATGCGTCTTCATGTCTGTGAAATCATGCATAAAACTTCTTTTTTTTAGCCCCCCCCCCCAAAAAAAAACACCCAACCCCAAAGCAGGTTTACGTGACTCCCCTATAGTCCGAAGTCTGGTGTGTTTTCACAGTGGCTTCAGCTGTTGAGAACAGTCTGCTTGCTCTTTTGTTAAAGGTCAGTTCACATAGTTTTAGTATGTGAAAGGTTCACGTGCAAAAACCGACAAATCCATTTTAGTTTTTATTTCTGTAAAATAAAATTTATTGTTGTGCTTACCAGTTAAAGTTTATCAATTTCATATTGAGTAGGGCATTATATAGGGGATGTGGGAGCTTCTGTGAGAAAAACGGATTTGATTATCGTAATGACAGCAGCTTCAGCTCAAACCTGGCAGTCAGTTTCATTCCGGCCTGGATAGCACTCATCGGTTTTTTAACCTCAACTCTTCATATATTCCGTACAGTAATATTCTATATATCTTAAAGTCTGATAGTTTTGAGTTTCTGCCAATTTTAACCAAATTAATATAAATATATTAGGTTGATCATTACAATCTACTTTACTTTAGTTTGAAATAACTATTAAAAAAGTGAAAATACGCAAAATTAATGTTGGTATGAGCGTCAAAATTCGCATACCATAGGTTTCAGCAGTGATAGGTTCTAGAAAATTAACTTAGTATGCCCTTCTATTCAAAAAGATATAGTAGACTTTGTAAGGTACTAGCCATGAATGTAAAAGCCTCAAAGTTAACATAAACCACAATGGAAGGAAGTCTTTCTGTCTGGGGAGTTCAGCTCTTCAATGCAATGCCAGCTTACATAAGAAACATGAAACTGCAGTGTACACTTGTTCAAAAGGCACCTTGACAAGGTGTTAACAGCAGTAGGCCTACCAGATAAACATCACATTCTAGGATAAACCCAGCTAACACATGCAGATTCAAATTCATTGCTGCACTTAAAGTTGCATGGTCCGATGAAATATAATTTTGTCAAAATTAAAACAACTACTTACATTTGATGCTATATATCCAACTTAGATATTGGTGTATTAGCTAATGATTTGGGACAGTATATACAGAAGAACCAGTGAGTTTATAACCTCACCCCTCAGTTTGAAACACCCATTATGCAGGAAGGCCATTAACCAATTAGGCCAATCTCGTGACCCCATTAGCCCCCCCAACCAAGTAGGCCTGCTGTGCAGGGTCATAGAGGGGAAGGGGATATGAGGTGGATGTGTGTGTATGTGTCTGTGTGTTTCCTGACCTGACTTTACAGAGACACAGAGACAGACATACACACAGACATACACACACAGACATACACACACAGACATACACACACAGACATACACACAGACAGACACCCATAGATAGGCACACACAGACAGACATGCACAGACAGCACACACATACACAGAAACACACACACATGCACACACCCGACATACACAGACACACATACACCCAACCTGACTTTGCAGAGAGAGAGCCACACACACACACACAGACATACACACAGACAGACATGCAGAGACATACACACATAGACATACACACACACATATACATACAGACACACACTAACTACACACATGCATACACACATACACACATACATTACCACCCATATATATACACACAGACAGACACACAGATAGTCACACACAGACAGACATGCATAGACAGCACACACAGACACACAAACACACATACATGCACACACCCGACATACACAGAGACACATACACCCGACATGACTTTGCAGAGATAGACACACACACACAGACACATAGACAGCCGCACACAGACAGAGGCAGACACACACTTACACGCACACACATACATACACACAGACACACACATACAGACATACACACCCAGACACACACATACATACACAGACACACATACACCCAACCTGACTTTGCACAGAGAGAGACACACACACAGACACAGGCAGCCACACACATACATACCCACAGATATACACACAGACGCACATACACACAGACATTACCACACATACATATACACACACATATACACACACACAGACACACATATATAGACACACACAGACAGACATGCATAGACAGCACACACAGACACACAAACACACATACATGCACACACCCGACATGACTTTGCAGAGATAGACACACAGACACATAGACAGCCGCACACAGACAGAGGCAGACACACACTTACACGCACACACATACATACACACAGACACACACACATACAGATATACACACCCATACACACCCAGACACACACATACATACACCCGACCTGACTTTGCAGAGAGAGAGACACACACACAGACACACACAGAGAGAGGCAGCCACACACATACATACCCACAGATATACACACAGACACACACAGCCATTACCACACATACATATACACACACACATATACACACACACAGACACACATAGATAGACACACACAGACAGACATGCATAGACAGCACACACATACACAGAAACACACAGACATGCACACACCTGACATACACAGACACACATACACCCGACCTGACTTTTCAGAGAGAGACACACACAGACAGAGACACATAGACAGACGCACACAGATAGAGGCAGACACACACACATACATACACACACATACATACATACATACATACAACATACATACATACATACATACATACCCACACATACAGAGAAACACAGAAATACACACACACAGATACATACAGACATACATAGACAGACACAAGCAGACAACAGACACACATTATATTTTGTTAAAAACCCTAGTGCCATGGGCCTATGGCACTAATCCAGTCCCAGAAGGCCATCCCAACCAGGAATACCTACCTACAGTCCTGTAAGGTTCCAGGTCATCTCACATCACGTGGTCACCGCGAGATGACCATCTGGGTCATAGCCACAGGACTTTTGACAAGCTTGTCGAAATTATTTTTGGTTCTTTCAGCTCAGATTACTTCAAAACTAATCATCTTTAATCAAAATCACTCCGGACTAATGATTAGTAGCTTGTAACGATCAATTTGATATATTTATCTCAAAAATAAGACAAAAGTTCAAGTGCCATCGGACCATGCAACTTTAACAAAACTGAACAGAGCATCTCACAACATGCAGTGGGCCCGGATGTTGGAGTCTCTGACTGACTTGGCCTGAGCATACAGCTCAGACACTATAATCTAATCTAATGTCTGAACGCCGCAACACCCTCCTAAAGCTCTATTGTACTCACAGCAGGAAGTACATGTTACTACATGGGACTGGACACCTATTCATTATGTCTCATGACTCGTGGTTAGGGGGCCAACCCTCCCTGCTAGTAGCAGGGAGGGTGCTACTGCTCATCGTCATCATCATCATGCTGTCGGTCGCGATGCGACAAAGACTGCTTTCATTACTTGACTGCCGCTCTCCATTCAGCTCTCTGCTGTGAGAGTCGCGTCCATGAGACGGTCTTAATGCTACTGCTAGGGTCGGGTATTTAAAAGCCTGTCACACATGACTCACGTTCAGTCCATGGCACACGTGCTTGACCTCTCAGGGGAATAAAAGTCTGTAGAAAAACTCTGATGTTTGTGTTTTTCAGTCGGCTCCAAGGTTTGAGTAGCGAAAACCAACATCACCGCATTAGTAAAGCAATACGCATATATAGTATAAACAACCCTGGCAGAATACTTGAAAGAAGTGAATTGTTTTATTCATAAATGATGCATATTATCTGTTGGATGTAATTGTAGAAAGCGACTACATTAGACAGAAATCGAAACATTATATATCAATACTTTATACGTTCTTATCCTATACTAGCATGTTGTAAGCAAATACCAATGGAAGGAACATTAATTATATTCGTTGATTAAATAGGGAACATTTCAGTTGTAGAAAATTGATATTCCTTATTCAACTGTAATGCTGAGCACCAGGTTAGATTGTGACACGTATACAGTTTTAAGGTATTGGTTTAATTCGGCTAGGGTTCAAACCCCATCTACTACTGAGTACTACAAAAAAATCATGTCAATAACTAATCAAACATTGTTAAGGCCCTGTCACACCATGATGTATGGCGGCAGCGTGTGCGTAACGTGTCAAAATAATTTGAAAATAAAAATAGATCGAGATACGCCGACCTATGCCGAGCGTACTCGACCTATGCCCAACCTATCCGTAACCTATGAGGCTGTATGCCGACGTGTTGGTCAAAATTTGCATAGGTCGGCATACGCTAAGGCCATATGTCGTAGTGTGACAGACACCCAACACGCTGGGCATATGCTCGCCGTACGCTCGCAATACGCTAGGGGTATGCCAGCACACACTAGAGGCACGTTAGACATAAGCTAGGCATACGCTATATACGCCAGAAACTATTCCTGCAAGGGTATGCTCAATATGGGACAGTGGTCACCCGTTTTTCCTCCTTTCCTCGCTGTGGACCCTTCTCAGGAAAGGAGGAAAAACGGGTGACCACTGTCCCATATTGAGCATACCCTTGCAGGAATAGTTTCCCATTCTTTAAGAACTGATATTATGTGAGTTAAACAGAAGTTGATGTAGATAAATTAAAAATATTCTTCAAGCATTTTAATCTGTGCAAAAGATACATATATGTGACTATGTCTGAACAAGAAACTACTAAAAAAATAATGACTGGGACCTTTGCATAATTTGAGCCAATCAGAGCTGTTCTTTTCGATTGCAAATGGCCACCCCTTATGGGGGCCGCCATTTGCAATAATAAAGAACAGCTTTGATTGGCTGACACTGAGAGCTATTCTCAGCCAATCAGAGCTGTTCTTTTTTATTGCAAATGGAGGCCGCCATTTGCAATAAAAAAGAACAGCTCAGATTGGCTGACACTGAGGTCTCACGGAAACGAGAAGAGGAAAATCCATTCCCGGCAAGTTCAAACAGGCTCAGACAAGTTCAAACATGGCTGGTTGTCCCTCTCCTTTCAGTGCTGAATATGCTTATGAAGAATGTACCGTACTTCGATGTTGAAGACTTACTCTTCCTGTAGATAAAAGATTCACCCCGTACTTTTAGTAGGGGTGAATCTGTTATCTAATCTTCCTGTAGCTACATCAAATATACCTTAACCCCGCGTAGTTAGCTATCAAAGATAGATACCATGCCTAGATAGATATGAAATGTTTAAAATTGTAACACCTTTGGGACTACGTGATGATAATGTGATCCGCACCTTTCTTTGTATACACTGATTCTTTCTACCAAAGGACTTGTCTGGCATACATCACTTAATCGCATTAATAATTAACAGTGAAGGTGTCACAGTTTCGATTGTTTAATCCATTGCGATCAATTTAGAAAGGTTACAAAACCCTTTACATTTCTTAAACGGTAAGGACTATCATAATTCTTATTGTCCGCTGTAGACACTCGTAGGCCTATCCACTTACACAAATAGTAGCACTATACATTGAAGCAATGGTTTATGTCTTATATTACATATATTATTTACACCGGGTTGGTTATGTACACGTTGACATCGGCTGGTTAATTGCCATTAATTTGTCATTACATAAGTATTCGTTAAGATTAAGGCTGCATAGTCCGATAAAGCATCAACCTTTCAAAACCAAAATAAAATTTCTAGAATTGATTCTACATATCTAACTTAGATACTTATGCACTTATTAAGAATTTCTTGCCACCCAGGAGGGAATACTGAGACAATTTAATAGAACCTGATAGTACTGCTAAAGCCTATAGTGTCAGAGTTTTGAAATGCTTGCCGAAACTAATTTGACATGTTTGCAACTTTAAATATCTAAAAACATGGCCATTTAAAACAAAAGTTACTTCAAACTAAAGTAAGGTAGATTATAACAATCAATTGTATATATTTATCTCGGAAAAATGACAGAAACTCAAAACCATCGGATTATGCAACTTTAAGCGTAAATCGACATACAGTTAGCTGCGCAACTTCAATGGTCTGAGTCCTAAAGTACCCAGACACTTCAGTTTTTACAAAACAATTAAAAGCCCCCCAAAATACGCCCTCAATATCTCGCCCACTCATAGCACCGCATAGATCATCACTATAGCAACGGTGTTTCCACCAATTTAAAAGCAAGCCAATCGGCGAATCCATTATACCACAGGTGTTTGATTCTCAAAGATATATGAATATTCAAATTGAACATTTTAAAAACAGTTTCATGGAGTGATACAGTCATACTGATAGCACATTTTATGCAAATGTACCCCGCTTTGGAAACGCACATCCTATGTTGATGTCCATATGGACACCGACTCGAAATTGAAAAAAAAAACAAAGAGAAAAAAAGTTGAGGTCCGAGGGATTCTGGGATGTGCATTGACATGAGAAGTAATAGAAGTTACTCCAAATTCCAAATGCCCAAAGGACCCAAACGCCTAAAGCTAAGATTCCATATATACGCAGTTTGCGAACGTGACAAAAACCCATTAACATACGTTGTGTATATGGAATCTTAGCTTACGCATGTATTAAATTGGTTTTGCTTTTATTAAATAGCAAATTTTTTAAAGTAGACATTGAAATGTATTTGAGGAAATAACAACGATTCCAGAAAGCAATGCCGGACTGGCCAGTCTGACCAAGTTTGTTTGTTTGTTTTTGCGATTTCTTTTCCCAAACCGACCAGGCCATTGTACATTGCAATTCATATCACTTTAAGGAGGTGCTACCAGCATTATTTGAAACGAAGTAAAAATATATTTCACTTGACTTGATTCGATAACATTTGATCAAATACAATTATTTCCTGAATTTTCAAATTCTGCTAAAGTAGCATTTAGAAATTTTGAAAATGAGTAGCATTTAATGAAAGCTGTTTTATATCAATTTAGCTTTCAGTTCAATGCTTACTTCAAATAAAATACTAGATAAAAGATCCACCCCTACCTACTGTAGGTACGCTAGAATCTGTTATCTAATAAAACACCTTGAAGTAAAACATTGCAAAGCTGCTTTCAACAGGTCTTTTCTATATGGGTGTTCCGAGTTCCGCTTGTCACTCATGTAACACT
Source organism: Branchipolynoe longqiensis (assembly GCA_030323885.1). Classification (NCBI taxonomy): domain Eukaryota; kingdom Metazoa; phylum Annelida; class Polychaeta; order Phyllodocida; family Polynoidae; genus Branchipolynoe; species Branchipolynoe longqiensis. Next base: position 11,192,216 of record CM059195.1, on the reverse strand, counting down.
GAAGGTGTCACCCAGCACACCGGGTCACAGCTTCAGCTTACATGGCAGGTATGCTGAATATAGGTACACAAAGTGGTATTTTATCTAATGTAAAATATTTGCTAAGATAATTATGACTGCAATTTAAATTAGAAACAAAGGCATGGCAAGAAGCTTACCAAACTTGGGCATGAGGAGACATGTGGGTACAGGTGCAAAGTGGGTTTATTGTTAGATAAAATATCCACCTCTGACTCTGTTCAGAGGTGAATTACAACCCTATGTAAAAGTTGCAGAAAACGTGTCTCACTGTGGATTGTCTTAGTTTGAAATTCCTACCTTCTGTTGATTAAAATCTGATTATATATCCTTTCCCTCAACATACACTCTCCAGCATTTTCAAATCCCATAATAGTAGCCTCAAGACATAATGACACAAAATCAGTTTGAAGTGATAGAGTCCATGAAGTAAATGCACCATGTTTGAATGAACTGGTTGTACTACCTGACTACCTCAGCAAATGAAAATGACTGTTTCCTGACCTAGATTGGATTATTGCCCTGGAACTGCTCAACTTCCTTCCAATGGCTGCCATGTGGATATGGGGGCTCAATTCAAAGTTTGATGTTCATGCATTTATCTCATGGACTTAATCTACTAATCAGTTCAAAAGTTGAGAGTAAATATATAAAGGTATGTGAAGAATATATTTTGATTTTTAGATTAATAATTTATGTTCTCATTTCATTTACCCACATTTTCTCCATTTTTGATGTAGGGTTGTTCTTCACCCCTACTCAGGCTACTGTAGTGTGGGGTTAATATTTTATCTAGTTTAAAGTATGGAGTCAATAGTGAAGGATAGGGTAGGAAGGTTGACCAACCCCAACTTCCGGTGTGTCAGCTGAGGCTGACACTTGGCATGCTGGGTCACAAGAGGGACCAGTGTAATGCTCTAATACCTGTATTCCCCAGTCCCTATATTATGGTTAGCGGTATATTACATTTGACAAAGTGAAGGCAAGTTGAGTTGTTCGGTATCATCAAAATAAGCCAACTCATTAATAAGGCACATTTTGTGAAACACGTAATGTGATTACAATAAAGGAATTCAACACTAGGCCTACAAGAACGCCATGATGAGAATGTGTGTTGCAATGTTGTCTTCCTTTTTCTATAAACAAAACCAACAAAAACACAAACACAAAAACAAACTGAGGTATAGCCCATCTATCTATGAAACATTCCCACAATGGAATCAAAACCTCAATTTAAAGTTGCCTAGTATACCTCACCCAGAAACAAATGAATCAGCATCAAAAGCTCTCCAAACAGACATTTGCTTAGTTTTTTCAGTTCATGCAACTGAACATGTGAGAGGAGTGTTGAGGTCTGTGATGTATGAATGACTTCATAGGTGGGATTCCCTCATCACATGACCTAGAGGGGTTCCGCGCACACAGGGGAATCCATGGCAACCACCAATATGGCAGCCACAGAACGCTCTCAATTCAATCTACGAACCCGGATGTGGCTTGAATCCATCGCACTAACCTGGTCACCTTTCTGAGCTCAACTCCGTCTGATCTATTCCCACCACCCTGAATGTACATGACAACCTCTGCTTATTATATTGTATTTTTATTAATAGTCTGCTTTGTGTTTTGTAGTCACCCTATTAATCCACACTCACATTCACCGGGTGTGAAACCACCCTCTGATCACATGACTACGGCAGCGTCTTTGTCTGTACATCGGGAAAAGTATCAGGGCCATAGCTAGCAATTTCTGTTGGGGTTTAATTAAGGGGATATTTCTTTGGGGAAACTGATAAATTCTTGGAATGAACGAATGACGAAAATTCGAGGCATGAAGCAGGGGCGGATCCAGGGGTGGGAGTAATGGGAAGAGTAAACGAGGCGCAATGCGCGGAGCAGGGGGTGGGGATGGCAGGGGGGGGGGGCCTCCCTCGGGCAAATGTCATTTTGCATTAGCTGCCGGGGTGGGGGGGGGGGGGGGGGGGCGTTGGGAGAGGGGACGTTCTCCCCGTGCCCTCCACTAAATCACCACTGTTAATCTACACGTGTCGGTGTTCCCCCCCCCCCCCCCATCCCCAAGAAATCTAGAAATTGAGATATTCTGAGATGTAATTTCCAGCCATTTCAGGGAGGTTATTCATTGGGGTTTTTTTCAGTGGGAGAGGGAAAACTTGTTGCCCTTGGATATCACCGGCTGGTTAGCCACGGCCTTATTATAATAATTACTCGCCAAGTAACCCTGTAGGAGGAGAACATTATTTTACACCATTGGACTTTTCTTTTCTGTTCTTACCAAATCTAATTTAATCCTGTATAAAAATGTCATTAAAGCCGCACAGTCCGATGAAAGCATCAATATTTCAAAACCGAAACATTGACCTAGATTTGATTCTACATATCTAATTTAGATACTGATGCACTTATTAAGCATTTGTTGTTGCATATAAGGGAATGCCAAGTCATGTTAATAGAAGCTATTACTGCAGAAGCATAAGGGGTAATACTTTTGGTGTGTTTGCCAACATTAATTTGGGATGTTCTCACTTCAGAACTCTCAAAAGTTAGCCATTTAAAACAAAAGCTAAGTGAAATTAAGTAGGTTAGATTATTATGATCAAGCTAATATATATTTATCTGAGAAAATGACAAAAGCTCAAAGCCATCGGACTATGCAACTTTAACTACACCAATACATTTATGTTTTGATCTGCCTAATGGATCTTGCATTTTAATTTAACTTAAAACTATGATATCGGAAAATACAGTGTATACTGTCAATTCTCATTAGCAATTTAATTATTCATGTTTTGTTAGTCAAGTGAGAGGTTACAATCACAGCTTTGAAGGGTTGGGAATTGTGCCACGTCTACCAAAGCTAAATACCCCCCCTCCGCCCCCCCCCCCCCCCCCGCCCCCGGCCCGCAAAGAAATCCCCCAAAACACTCACATCACCGACCTTCTGTTCAGTAACACAACACATCTAATTTGCAAAGGCTGTCCAATGAAGTTTGGCAAGACACAGATATTCCCATCTATGGACAGAAACGCTATATTCCCACTGTACTCTAGGTCTATGCTATATCACACATCTGTATCGCACAATTGTAATCAGTTCTCGTTATGTAAGAACATATATAGTCTTTCATTTTCAATATACCTCAATTAAGGATGAACATTTCACATTAAATGTCTGCATCACCAACAGTTATGTCAACCCAAATTATATACACAGGTCTATATATATTTATAAATTCACATATATCTATTTTTATGGATGTATGTATGCCTATATATATATATATATAATATATGTGTATACATGCATATATACATATGCATAGGCCTATAGATTATCGGCAGTGTAATAAAATATTAGCAATGCAGACATTTACAAACACTGCGGGCTGGAACTAACTACCTCCACAGCTTATTTATAGATAATTCCTCCTGAATACAGCATTTTTAAATCGGAATTAAGCTAGGTCGTCATTCACCAATACTCTTGGGCCATCAACGATCATCACGGTCTGGACCATTCGAATAATCCCAGACGTCAGAATTTCAAATAGAACACCCCGATGTGTTCCTAAAAATACATGGACCGTGTTAAAAATGATCCGACCCCAATTCCTCCTGTTTTGGCTGGGGGCATCAGGAGCAATGACGTCACATTTGTGCTGGTACTTGTAGTGTCAGCCTGTACTGGTACGTGTAGCTACCAGTACAAGTCCCACTTGACCAAAGCTACATGTTTTGTTTGTTAATAGAAGAATGACCACTCAGATTAATGATGTAAACATATAACTAATGGGGCTGCACACTCCGTAACGTAGTAGTGTAAGCCGACGTAGGATAAATTTGGCCATTATGTCAAGATATGTCGAGGAACATCGAGATATGTTACGCATTCGTTAAGCCTACATCGAGGTATGTCAAGATACGTCGTGTTACGTCAACGCTCATCAAGGTTTTGGACATACCCAAAACTTAAGACACTGTGTGGCTTATATGTTAGCATATGCTATGTATACATTAGACATATGTCGAGTATGCTAGACTTACGTTACACATACATTATACATACGTTGAACTACATCAGGCATAAGTCAAGCTGGCAGAAAAGTACAGTCCGCGTATTGACAACGTATTGAAAATGTATCGATAATGTACATCTAACGTATGTCTAACGTACGGTTGCCGTTTCTGCACCGTGTTTTGATGTATTTAATATATAAAGGGATATTTCTGGTGATCGAATAATGTATATGACTTTCACTGGCATTCTACGAGCGTTCCATGAGCATCTTTTTAATGTTCTCATGCGTTACCACTACATTGGATCAATGTTTCGCCTACATCCACTACGTTGCACTGACGTCCAAATTGGCCCTGCAAGGCCGAGAATTTTGATGTACCTCAACGTAAATAAGTGATTTCTACATTCCCCACTCGCTGGCCCGTTATGTCGTAGTGTGACAGGGATATATAATCTATACAATCATAAAATACTTAAAATCCTATCTTGCTGTTGTTATATTGGTTATTAAAAAAAATTAAAAATTGGGGAATTGCACAACAATAACAAATGTCTCGATCCGCCATTTGTTCCACCCAGAGCGCATTCGTTTATGCAACCCGAGTGTGTATAATCTGTGCATGTGCAAAAAAAATGGTTGGGATGATGAGAGGTGGTTAAACAATGCCGGCCTTGATGAAGGCGCATCTTTGATCTAGGTCAGACGAAGAGAGTAGGAGAGGAGAGGGGATCAGTGTCTGAGCTCATTGGGAGGTCGTCTAGTACTAGTAGAAGAAGCCGTAGAAGAAGATGGCGACGATGAGCAGGAGGATGGCGTTGATATTGCAGACGCGGCGCCACCTGGGCACCTCGTACAGGGACGTCTGCGCATCCTCCAGGGTGCGCTGCTGCTCCTCCGTCAGGGCTGGCTCGTCGTGGGGTTCGATCCCACAGATCCACTGCATCGCCTTCTTCCAGTACGGAACGTCCTCGGGAGGCACCGGCTCTGTCGATCGAAGGCAGGGTGACAGTTAATTGTGGCTAATTAAATCAAAATCTTAAAAAGATATTAACAAAATTAAATTATAAAAAATTCGCATTTTTCTAAACCAAAAGATCCCCGCTAGATTTGATGCTAAATATATATACTATATAATTTATTATGTGTATATAAATTAAGAATGCCTCCCAATGTTTCTACTCGGTGTCCTAACACCGATCCTCACATACCAAACTAACTCGATATACTGACTAGTCGAACATTCTCTGCATCCCGCCGACTCTGACTCTTGACCTGCTGACCCCTAACGGTCATTCGCTTCTCACTTCCAAATTTTTATCGGTAGGGTTGTATATCCCCTTGCTAGAGGAATAAATCTCAACTCAAACCAAGTCCTAGTCTTCCTTCTTCAAACCGCTTCGACTACATATACATATATATATATATATAGATACTATAGATGTATAGTTGGTTGGTTGTTGGAGTTTTGCGTCCTGGCAACATCTCAGGTCATATCAGGACGGGTACTAACGTGTGACAGTGTACAATTCAGGTTGTAATGTTTGTTAGGATTGTTACGCCATGGCAACATCAAAGGTCATATCAAGGCGGGGGTTGTAATCTATGCATCAAATAATTCTCAAAACTTTTCTTTTTTAAACCTATAAATTAATTGAGATTTTTTTTTAATTGAGAAAAGAAAGGACTTACCGATTGTCATCTGGCTTGAGTCCATGGTGAGGTCTTTGGTGGACAGGGCTGGGTTGTCCAGGCCTTGGACTTTGTTCTTCGCCAGCGCCTTCTCCCGGTCAATATCGACGCGTGGCTTAGTGCTGTTCCTGCTGGCATAAGTTAGGCGGTGCAGCTGCAAAAAAAGGACCCCACAGCCATGGTCAGCGGAAGTGGTTTGTGCGCATGCACCAAAAAGCCCGGAGTCACGTGTCTTTTCCTTCAAACTCACCCAAATTGAATACGCCTCCAAATTGCTTTGACGTTTTTGGTTTGTTTGTTTAGAGTTGCATAATCCGATGTTTTTCAGTTTCTGTCATTTTCTGGGATAAATATATTAGGTCGATTGTTATGATCGACCTTACTTGTGTTTGAAGTAAGTTTGATTTTAAATGGCTAATTGTGCAGATATTTGAAGTGCTACCATGCACAGTTAATGTTGGCAAGCACACCAAAACGCTGACACCATAGGCCTTTGCAGTAATAAGTTCCATTAAATTGCTTCAGTATTTCCTTCTGTGTGGCGATAAATGCTTAACGAATGTACCAGTATCTAAGTTAGATTTGTAGGATAAAATCTAGATCATTGTTTTGGTTTTGAAAATTTGATGTTTCATCGGACTATGCAGCTTTAAAAATCTGTTGACCTGATTTTACCATGTATTCTGTATATGAACATCTCAAGTATCTCAATGGAAAATGAAACTTAGAATGGGTTATTTGAGCTCGGTCCAGATAACTTGGGATTGGTCTGTCCAGCACCATTAGACTCTGAGTACCCGATGACTATTATTATTAGTTCTGTGAGATCACGCATAGAAGGTGAGGACAGACGCGCATTGGTCATAAGGCAAACTCAAAAACCTTAAAATTTACTTTAAGTTATAGGAAGATTTACACTACTTTCTAATTCAGAAAAATGCACCAGGCTACGTAAATGGGGACAGTGATTAGGGTTGAATGACACTAATACTAATACTAATACAGTACAACCCCGTTAAACCAAGCTCGGCTAAACCAAACGATCGGTTAATCCAAACCTTTTTCCGCGGCCCGGCAAAATACTACCATTTATCATATAAAAAAGTTGGTTAAACCAAAGTCGGTTAATCCAAAGTATCGGTTAATCCAAACAAAATTGTCGGTCCTAGGCCACTTCCGGTATGGTTAAACCAAACTTTGAGACCCCACCACCTCTTTCATGTGGTTATAGAGTCAAGCCCCCCCCCCCCCCCCACCACGCTTGTTTGGATAAGTGTTAGCCCAGGGAGCCTTCAAGGGGGTGCTCATGCAATTAACCACTTATGCAATCAGCTGCAACAGTCCTCTTACATCTGCATACAGAGGGGTGGTGGGGGCATATGTTTGTGTGGTGGAGGTGTAGGGGTGTGGTGATTATTTTGGTGTGTGTGGTGGGGGTGTGTGAGGATTTAGGGGTGTGTGGTGGAGGTGTAGGGGTGTGTGGTGAGTGGGTATGGTGTGGTTGGGGTGTAGTTGTGTATGGTGGCTGGGTTGTGGGGTGTATGTTTGTGTGGTGGGTGTGTTTTGGAGGTGTAGGGGTGTGGTGAGGATGTTGGTGTGTGTGGTGGGGGGGGGGGGGGGGTATGGGATTTAGGGGTGTGTGGTGGGGGTGGTGAGTGGGTATGGTGGGGGGGGGTGTGGTGGGGTGGGGGTGTAGGGGTGTGGTGTGAGCTTAGGGATGTGGTGGAGTGTAGGTGTGTGTGGTGGGGATTGACGGTGTGTGTGGTGGGGGTGTAGGTGGTTTGTGGTGGAGGTGTAGGGGTGTCTTGCAGAGAGGCACCTCACAATCTTTAGCATCCCTAAACCCCCACCACACACCTTCAACCCCCACCACATCCCTAACCCCTATACCCCACCACACACACCTACACCCCCAGTACCCCTTACACCCCCACCACACACCTAAACCCCCACCACACACCTACACCACCATACAAGTCAAAGTCGAAGCCAAAGCTCGGTTAAACCAATGATCGGTTAATCCAAAGAGATTTCTAGGGTCCCTTCAAATTTGGTTTAACGGGGTTGTACTGTACTAGTAATAGCCACACTCTTACCAAGCAGACCCTCAAACCATGGCTTGGTCCTAAGAGTAAAGACACTGTTTGAGAATTATGTTGTTGTTGTGATGGTTTATTTACCCTGTCCATAATGAGTAAGTCACATTGTGGCTTATTTTCATCGCTGACCAGCAATGGTCTCAATCTTGCTAATAGGCTTGTGATCTTAGCTGTTTATATATATTATTATGTTGTTGTTGTAATGGTTGTGATGGTTGAATATGTGGTTCAATCTATGCAAATTGTAACTAGTCAAATTTGATCATCATAATTCTGAATAAGCAAAGTTGTTTCGGCTGTGCTAACAACATTCAATGTCTATCATAACTGGTACCGTTTTGTGACAGTACACAATCAGTATGACTTTATAATGATGTCCCACTGGGAGCCTGAGTTATCAGCATCATGACTTAATATACTACTCAGTCACATTATCCTGATACTGCGCAAACCAATCCTTGCCCTGTCTTAGTAATGCCCAGCACCAGGCTAGGTAGCGACAAGTATCAATTTTGTAACTCATTAGTTAGACTCAGCAGGGGGTGGAACCCCTTGTAAAATATTCTGATTTACGGCATCGGGGGAATGCAAATGTTCTATTATTAAACAGATGTACGTGACCAAATGCATGTATGTATATATATGTAAGTGCTGGTGGTGCCTGAGTGTGATGTAAATAGACATAGTGGTGCTGGCAGGGCTGTGTGTAATCGCACTCAGGGCCTACTACCCCCTCCCCCTCTGCTGGGTAGGATCACCACACTCAGGGTCAATGTTGGTGGTGGCCAGGGGGCCACACAGCTTGGTGGTGGTGGGCAGACCACTGGTAGCCATGGGGACCAGGAATGCTGGATCCCTATTGGTAGGGCCAAGAATGGTTGTTTCCCATTGGGGAAAGGGGTGGGGGGTGATACTCTACAATGAACCCATGTACCACTATGTCTATTTACATCCCACTCAGGCACCACCAGCACTTACATATATATATACATACATGCACTTGGTCAGGTACACCTGTTTAGTAATAGAACATTTGCATTCCCCCTGATGCCGCAAATCGAAATATTTCACACCATGACCTCCTGCCTGCACCGGAAGCTAGCCAGTGATGTTACCAATTCGGTCATCCGATTCGGTTTGCTCTGAGATGAGCATGGCACAGAAGTAGATGAGTGGTTTTGACGCTGAGCAGTCTGCTTATACATATAATTTAGAGCATTGATCAATGTGGAAATCATTTACATGGCGCTGGCTGATCACTGCATTTGCCGCCAGGTGTCTGAGTGCACTTCCGGTGGGGGCTGGGGTGGGGTATTAGTCCTCTGTGCTATATAGGAACTGGTAGTTAGTAATAGTTAGTAGTTGTTAGTTAGTAAGTTAGTTAGTCAGCGCCATTTTCATGCTGGCCAGTGTGTGCATTCTGATATAGTGTCTGGTGGCGCCTGAGGAAGGACGGAAGCTATGACCTAGTTAGTATCATTCGGCTTACATACCCGGAACTGGGGTGACTGTCTTCCCAGCCCAATTATTCGCCATATTCCCTATACGTTAGAACTCACATTGAAATTCCCAAATATTTTACACTATGGTTCCTGATGACCAAACTCACTCAAGGTATTGCCCTACATTTCTTCCTAAATTGGGTTAGAGTGCAATTGTACTAACAACTATTCTACGTTAACTAAAAAATCACTGTGTGTGTGGCAGTGTGTAGTGCTGCAGTGTGTAGTGCTGCATACATTGGCCAAGGACAAGAGTTCGTGGCAGGCTTCTTGTTGCAAAGGCACAGCACAATTTGAAACTGATCATATATCTCAAGCTAACCAAAGTGTCAGCAGAGGAAAGATTGTCCCCTTCACCCACCAGACTCTCTGACTGCAGCTTCACACAAATGTCAAACATGCCACTGCACATTCCGAGCACAAATTGGACTCATCAGTCATTCATAAATTCACAACAAATGGACAACCAAGAAGTGCTGCAGTATGAATGGCCCCAACCAGAGCATGGCCAAGAGTCTAACTAGTGTTTGGATGGTCACCAACTTTGGTATCTCGGAAGTGACGTATTGATGAACAATGGAGCCACATCATGACATAATGCAAACAGAGAAAATGCACATGCAATTGAAACTCTGAAATCTAATCAAACCACTTCAGCTGTTTTAGAAATCTTGGGGAAAAAGCAGCAAAATAGGAAAATCCCCCAATATTTAAAAATGGTCTAAAAACTAAATATACACAAAATTACTCAACACATATAAAAATGCAACAAGGGGGCATGAAACGATGCTATTTCCCAACAATCATCTCCTATTCAGCAAGCCGTGGCAAATGATGCAATGTTCTTCTAGAAAATGTTGCTATGTAAATTCACAACATTCTTTTTTATTCTTATTTTATATATGCTGATCAGTCAGAAAGAAATATTCCCGCAGCAGCAAGTCCGGCTGTTATCTCCTGTTGATGCAAACCGACGGCGAATTTCCGCAAACACGCAGATATTCTCCCATAGGCTTAGCACTGTCACGGAATTGTGGAAAATTCCGGGAAGTCAGGTTTCATACATATTGGTATACGCTTATAGTGCTACAGTATTTGAACAACGTATTATTAACACAAGCCGATTGTGCTCCGGTGCTTGAACAATATATTAGCATATGCTAATAGTCCTGCAGCGTTTGAAAAATGTATTAACATTCGCTGATAGTGTTACAGGATTGCAGTACAGTAAAAATCGGTGAAATCCGCGAAATCGCGGAGATGTTTCATTGCTGAATTTTCAAGCTGAAGCATACTGACACTGCATTGGAAGGATTTGCTGAGCACATAAAGCATATTTATTGTTGATGTTCACATGAAAACAAAAACCACCAGGTAAGCTAGTTCACACGCCCAAACTATGAGTTTCACCTCTTCCTCCTGGAACTCTTTCTTCAGCCTCAGTTCAAACTTCTCATCAGTTGTCTTGGTGAGGGAGTAGCCGTAGGTTAGGTTCTGGTGTATCCATGAGAAGTGCGTTGTTAGTGAGTGGGTAAGTTAGTAGGGTAAGTAAATGAGGGAGGTAACTAAGGTACAGTACAACCTCTCTAATTCGACAGACCATGGGACCGACCCATTTAGGTAGGTGGTCGGTTTAGGGAGTTTTTTGTTATTGTTACAATGGTATTGTATGGGCCATCGTTTGGGACCCAAATAAAGCGATTGATATAGGGGAGTGGTCGATCTGTGGAGCTGGTCAGTTAGAGAGGTTTTACTGTAGTTGTTAGAACACACAGATACAAACAGTTGTCATAGTGTGTATGAGTAGAATTCGGTTTAACAATGCAACTATTAAAGTATCCAACTTCAATGTTATATTTACGTGAGTGGCAGGCTCTCTGCGCATGTTCCGAGGTTGGTTGGTTGTTTTACGTCCTGGCAACATCTAACATCACATCAGAATGGGCACAGAATTGTAACAGAGCACACTCATGGTGACTGTATAGTGCTACCCTACTGGGAGACCAGACCACCAGCACCATGACCTGATATCCCACTCAGTCACATTCTCCTGACACTGAGCCAACCAGTCCTTGACCTATCCTAATAATGCCGAGCACCTGGCTAAGAAGTGACAAGTATCAATTTGTATAAGTCATTGGTTTGACTTGACCAGGTTTTCGAACCGATGGATTCAAATTCCATGATCTACCAAAGTAGGAGATGTACGCTCAACTCATTCAGCCATCCTAACCCTAGCGCTCAACTCATTCGGCCATCCCATCTCATGTTCCGAGATAAAAGGTTTATTCAACAACTAAGAGGCTCACGTGTTTCTCGTCGAGAGGTTCCGTAAGCAGACTAATAATGACACAGGAGATGGCAGTGATGACGAAGAGGATGACGCCGAAGTGCAGGTAATGCACCTTCTTGATGATGTCCGGGCGGTAGTCCTTCCACTCCTCTCCGCAAGGGGGCGCCTTGTAGGAGAACTCCCACACAAAGCGGATCATGCCGACGGCCAATCCGATCATCAAGCTCCAAAAGGCGCCCTGGCAACGAGGCAATGTCAGAACGAGGCTGAACAGGTTGGTTGGATGGTTGTTGAAGCTTTACATCCTGGCAACATCTAAGGTCATATTAGGACGGGTACCGATTGTTTGTTGGTTGTTGGAGCTTTACGTCCTGGCAACATTTAAGGTTGTATCAAGATGGATACCGAATTGTGGTTGGTTGTTGGTGATTTTACTTCCTGGCATCATCTAAGATCACATCAGGACGAGTACCCCTATCCAGAGTAGGAGTGAATGACACCCATGCTCAAATATTAGCAGAAACTGCCTCAGTAGGAATTAACTGCGTAGGTGGTGGTTCCAATGTGCAGTGTTTATCTATACTGGATTAAACTTGAGAAACTGGGAGAAAATGCCAACAAAAAACCAGGATAGCGGCCGTGGACAGAAAGCTACCGATTCAACCTGTAACTAAGGTATATTAATCTGCATAACTTTTCAAATTTGTTTATATATTTCTTTTGATTGAAGATTTATACTGCCTATCGTGGCTAAGTCTGAATAGTCTTGTTTTCACCATTAGACAGTTGGTTGATAGAAAGCCCGAGCCTACACTTTTACTGGCCCAAGGGATATTTAACCTCCCACAACACATAGATGGTATGAAAGCAACTGGCCTTTGATGATGCTGTAAGTTATACACAGTGCTGGAAATCCAAAATGGTAATGGTGATGGCATGGGGAATCGAACCATTGACCTTTAGATTATCCGTCTGACCTATAAAAAGTCAGATACTCTAACCACTCCACCACAGAGAACAAACACCACAAATAAATTCTTACCAACTTACCTAAAGTAACAGGATGGAATAGGTAGGTGTTTGAACAATATATTTAGCATGGTGGATGGAGGTACCTTTTCGTTGGCTCTCTTCCAGCCGACAGCCAGCACGTAGACGGCGCAGATCGGGGGTGCCAGGTACGAGGTGATGCTCTGAATGTAGTGGAACAGTTCGGCGAAACTCTGCACGATGGGGATCCAGACAATGCCGATCACCACCATGAACAGGACAAACACCCTGCAAACGCGGGAGAGGCAGAGAGGTCATACTGAGTGAACTGAGGTTGGGGCGTTAAAGTGTCCCGGTATGGTCCACTGAGACGACAAACAAACTTTGAATGTAATGTATGACATCAAGGGTGGTAGAGATATTCACACTACATTTGAGAGTTACACACAAGGAACTTACAGAGCAGTGGGTTGCTATATTGAATATTAGATCAAAGATTCAACCCTATCCTGAGTATGTATTGTGAATGACAACCCAGCTTCAATCCGAGCACAAACAAAAAGATTCAGTAGGAATTAATTGTGGAGGGTGTGGTTTCACTGTATATCTTTAAGATCAAATGTTTATATAAATCCTCCAAAATAAACCAGTTTCTGTGTATATCTCTAAAAATATGTTACCTAAATCCTCCAAAACAAAACAGGTACTACTGTATATAGCATTAAAAAAGTGTTTATAACCCTCCAACATAAAACACCTACTGCTTTATACAGATTGTTTTCTTTTAAGGTAAGAACAAAAATCCCATCCTCACTCCCATAACCCCCACCCCCACCCCGACACATACATTCAGATAAGTAGGAACTACCTAATTATAATGTAAACGGTCGGAAGACCAGTGCCTCGGCGCTGAAAAAAACAAAAAAACAAGTATGTTCTAATGAATAAACTGTTTTACAACAACAAAAACGGCTGGCTGAACCACCTATTTACTAATTTAGCCTACAATCTAATTCAGGATGCGGGATCGCATTATTAAACGGCCGGAAGACCGATGCCTTTGCGCTGGGGAAAGAAGTATGTTTCTGATGAATATTTTACACACATACAAAAAGAAGGAAGGAAAGAAAGAAAGAAAGAAAGAAGGAAGAAAGAAAGAAGGAAGACCTGCGCGCACCTGCCGACGATCATGAGCTCGATGTCGTTGGCGTCCTTCCTGATGCGGCGCCAGATGTCCATGGTGAAGATGGTGGACGACGAGTTGAAGATGGAGGTGAGTGACGACATGAGGGCGGCCATCATGACGGCCAGCATGAGGCCGCGCGCCCCGTCCGGCATGAGGCGCAGCACCAGCTTCGGGTAGGCGACGTTCGTGCAGCCCGCTGCCGTGCCGCACGCGCGCAGGCACGACTCGGGGTCCGCGCAGCCAACCGTGTCTGCAGGGCGCAAATCAGAGGCTTTGTCTTCTTTTTTCGGGGCGCGGATAACTTTTTTTCTAATTTTATTTTACAATTTAAATTTGTTAAATGTTGTGTGTGTGTGTACATTAGCTCATTAAGAAAGGGAAAATTTAAAAAACGTGGATGATTGGTCTTCCTCATTCCACTGCTCATTGTCCTATCCTAATAACTGAATAATGCCGAGCACCAGGCTAGGTAGCGACAAGTATCAATTTGTAAGTCATTGGTTTGATTCGACCGAGGTTCGAACCCAAACCCGTCGGTTCGAATCCCACGAGCTACCAAAACGAGAAGCGGACGCTCAAATCATTTGGCATATTCCGTCTGGTTTGATGTTATAATAACATCTAAAGTCATAACAGGATGGGTACCGACTTGTGTGATTGTTTGTTGTATTACGTATTATGCTTCTTGTATTTAACGACGCCTCTAGAACACATTGATTTTTATCATCGGCTATTGGACATCAAACATATATGAAGAGTTCAGATGCAAAGCCCCCTTCAATGCCAATCCAAAAATTGAGACAAACATTGGAATCAAACCATCAAACAGTTTATTTTTAAATTCCATTTAAACTACATTTCGGGATTGAAGTTTACAGGGATTTGCACCTGAACACATCATATGGTGATTTTGGCATATTTCTTTGGAGGAAACCCGCTGCCGCCAAATAGGCTACTCTTTCCTATAACTTATAAGCAACAAGGGGTCTTTTATATGCACTTTCCCACACACAGGATGGCACACACCACAGCCTTTGATGAACCAGATGTGGACCACTGGTTGGAATGGAAAATCCCCCAAACTGCAAATGGGTTCACTGAGCAGGATCGATAGGATGACCGAAACCTTCACAGATGGACACTCTACCGCCTGGGCTACGTCCCGCTCCCTACGGGGCGCAAACAGAGGCTTTGTTTCTGTTTGTTTGTCTTTACGTCATAGCAACATCTAAGGTCACATCAGGACGTAAACCATTTAGACGGATCCAGGGGAACGAGGGTAGTAGTCTGCACTGACCTCTCACACAAAGAGCCACACAGACAGGTAGGCATGGTTAGGGTGATTGCATCACGGACCCTAGGTAGTGGAATGGTTAGCATTCTATCTCCGGAATGGCAAGAATTGTGGGTTCGAATCCTAGGCATAATATTTCCCATTTTCATCACTCCCATGACCAAAGCATAATAACATTTTCCAAACCAAAGCATTTATCTAGATTTAATCTGCAATATTTGATTTAGATACGGACGCACTTATTACGTATTTGTTGTGGCATAAAAGGGTGTGCTACTAAGTCTATGTAATAGAACCTGCTACTGCTGGAACTTATGTTGTCACAACTTTAATGTGCACACCCCAATTATTTGGTCCTGATTTTACCTCAAATATGTGCAAAGTTGACCATTCATAATAATAGTTACTTCAAACTAAAGTAAGGTAGCTTCTAGCAATCAACCAGAGTTATAGCTGGTGCGGGGGGGGGGGGGCAATGTATGTAACCCCGTATGTAACCTCCCTGAAATGGCTGGGAATGGCATTTCACAGCCTCCAGATCCCCCCTAGTGCCTCACACTTTGGCACTAAAAATGTGCCTCCCCAAACAAATATTCTTAGCTGCAGCTATGCACTCAACATATTTAGTTTCCGAGGAGTCAGCGGTGGTACAGGAAGGCGACACGAGGAGGCGCCACTAGCATGGGCAACCATAACAGGTAATGCGCATCCATTTTTTGTTTAACCATTTGAATATGGTAGGCTGGATTTGGTCCGCACCCCGTCTGGGGGTGATTGTTCTGCCTGTATACCCAAATAAATCACCACAAACTGGCAATGGCTAATTAACAAATGTATCTAAACAATTAAAAGTTGCATAGTCCGATGGTTTTGAGTTTCTGTTATTTTCTTCAATAAATATATGAGGTTGATGTTTATAATATATCTTAGATTAGCTTGAAGTAATTTTGATTTAAGATGGCTAACCTTGGAGATATTTGAAGTGGAAACACGCCATTTAATGTTGGTGCCCTTGCCAAACCCCAGATCACATAGCCTTCTGCAGTAACAGGTTCTATTAAATTGACTCAGTATGCCCTTCTATGCAGCAAGAAATACTTAATAAGTGCACCAGTATCTAAGTTGGATATGTTGGCTCAAATCTAGATTAGTATTTTGCTTTTCAAAATGTGATGCTTTCATCGGACTGTGCAGCTTTAACTGTTTAACAAATAGCATCAAGATTAACTACAAGTTACAAACTGACTTGTTATGCATACAGATATGTTTGGGATACACATGAACATTTGTAAGATTATCAAGGTGGTGGATAGTGCCAGGTTTCTTAATGTGTAGCAACATAGATGTACATACAAAATATATAGAAGTATTTAATATCTTTACACTATGCAAGGGTCGTTAAGGCTCAAGAGACCTGGACTGGGGATGAGAGGAGAGTTGTGGTGAGGTGTTATGGTTGAGATGAGATGGAATGTTATCTATTATAGACGAGCCCCTCACCATTAGCTGATAAGCAATTCTAGGGTGGTGTGCAATAAAACCATGGTGTGACATTTACCGATTGCTTACAATATTTGAAGTATAAACACATTTACTTTACATACAATGCTACCATAAGCAGGTTAGTATTGAGGACAAATTAACAATTTGTCAAGAGATGCTGCCTTTCTTGCATGCTCTGGTAACATATTCAATCAAGTTGTCTACCACACAAATGACACAGTTGCCATATGATTTGAGTCATGGCACAGGAACGTGTTAATCATATGTGGAGTATAAAGCATTTAGACAAATATTATTATTATCTACTATTGTCTTATATTTATATTCCCTTCGTGGGATTCGAACCCCCAACCCCTTACTCCTGGGACGTACACCAAAACAACCATCCCTTCCATATTTGATGGTAAACTACAAATTGAAAATATTGTTTCCTTATTCCACACCCATTACGGAAATAAATAAGTCAGCATTTCAATTCCAATTGGATGGTACATGGTAATTAGTTAAGATGCGTAATTCGCGGTCGTGGACCGACGAATAGAACAACCGCACACCCACATTTATTTAACCTCCCCCTCCGTCCGCTGCCGCCACCAGAATGAACTCGGGTCCTACCCTGCGGTTGCCGGTATGGCGGTTTCAGCTCACTGTCAGTTTCAGCCGTGCGCATAGACTCAAACTCAAGGCATTGTCAATGGTCGTGAGTGACTAACCTTATAAATTTAATATAATGTTTTTGGTAAAGATGTTTTCTATATGTGTACCAAGCGATTTGTTTCTAGGTGGTGTGGTTTTACAGATATTTCACTTTTCCTGGATTCTCTGTATGACGATTGCTCACCACCATTGACAATGCCTTGAGTTTGATGGTATGCGCAGTGCAAAATATTAGTTTTATTCAAAATTAATAGAAATCAAGAACCCTAACCTTATAAATTTAATATAATCTTTTTCGTAAAGATGTTTTCTATGTGTACCAAGCGATTTGTTAATAGGTGGTGTGGTTTTAGAGATATTTCACTTTTTCTGTATTTTCTGTATGAAGATTGCTCACGACCATTGACAATGCCATGAGTTTGAGTCTATGCGCATGGCTGAAACTGGTGCACGGCTGAAACCGCCACACCGGGCGGTGATCGAGCCCCCTTGGTTGGAATTCCAGAACTAATAGAAACTTGATAACAGAGGGCGCCACCATCGCCCGCTGATACCACCACGTGACCAGCGGCCCTCTGCCGAAGCCACGCTATCACAACGGCCGCAGCACTCGACCAATTAGCCACTCCTCAACTTCACTAACCCACTCACCCACACCACTAGTAATATCATCTTGCTGTTAAGAGTTGAAGGTTCTGGTCCCACCTACTTGGGGAATTGATCCCCCGTGAGGTTGGGAGATGCTCCTGGGGGGGGGGGGGTGATGCGACCGACCAGAACTCTTATGCCCAGTGCACACTGCCCGTATACGACGTAAAACTGGCCGTTTCGCCCATAAAACTGGGTTTTTGTCGTTATGTGTGCGACCCCCGCGCACACTAGACGCATGCGATTCGCGTATAAAACTCAGTTTTATGGCTTAAAACTCGAGTCGCAAGCGATTAGAAAAATGAATCGGGCCGTTCGAGAAACGCTAGATGTGAGCGGGGGTCGCGTCGTATACGGTATATGTGTGCTAGCCGGCAACCGGTCGTGTCAGGGTTTTAGCGATAAGCGAATCAGAGGGGCGGAATCGGGTCATGTGACTTTGTCCGTACACAGAGGGAAAAAATGGCGGACTGGACGAACGAAGCCGAGAATTGTATGGTAGAAATGTGGAGAGATCGCCCGTGTCTCTTCGACGTGTGTAGTCCCGAGTACTCCAATCGAGTAAAGAGGATTACTGCATTGTCCGAAATCACCGCAGAGATCGGGCAGTCAGGTAAGCATGTTTTTCCAATAGTTTTCACTGTTTTGTTTCGTCAACATGGGTCGTAGTGGGTCGTAAATAACCTACGCTACCTGTGTACCGGTGTTTTAAGTCTGTTGTATCTGTATTTGTGTTGTGCGTTCCCCGATTCCCGATTCCCGTTTCCCGATTAAGGATTCATGCGGTTTCTTGTAGTACATGGGTGTCATGAGAGCATCTATAGCCTGTTATCTAGCACGTTTACGTAACTTAATCGTGAAACTTTAGCATGAAACTTGGTAGAGAATGCTACATGACAAGATGGCGACCGCAGAATGCCGCCGAATGTGGCAATCTGTACAATCTGTACAACCGTGTTCTATATAGAAATTTTAATATATTCTAGCGATATCACACATGTAGAAATTTTGCACAATGTAAACATTTATTATATACAAATTTTGCACAATGTATACATTTATTATATACAAAATCTACAACTTTTGCACACTGTCAACATTTATTATATAGAATCTGTACAACCGTCTTCTATATATATTTACAGCCGCTTCTATACAGAAACGGATGACTAACCTACGCACGCAATATACGCGTCTCCGCAAACAACAGCCGTCGGGCTCGGGGGCCAAGCCAATGACAACACGACAGACCTGGATTCACACGTCGTTGTCTTTCCTCGCACCCCACGTCCAGAAACGCCAAAGTTTGAGCAACCACCAGCTCCCCGCCCTAAGCTTCAGCCACGAACCTGATGAGGTAACGATACCTAACAAACACTAATATAATACAGGAATACAGTAACACAATAATATATATAATACTACAGTAATAATAATACAATACGATTGTTCAGCCATCTATATCATGGCCGCCTGCCACGGCACAGATCCGGTCGGCGAGTTGACGTACTCGACCAAGTAGTCCCTTTGCGTTTTTGCGCGCTGCGTCGAGTTGGTTCCTGACGGTAGGGGGGCCTGGGTGAGCACTCTGTCTGATCTCCACGCGCCGGGAATTACAGCATGCGTCCTGGGATCCTCGTAGTCAATATTGCAGGTGGTGCCGATCTTCTCGCGCAGAAAGTTGTGCAGAGCACAACTGGCCATCACTATGCGCTCCACCTTATCTGGGGAGAGGGCAATGTTTGTCAGGAAAACCCGGAAGCGGTTCGTCAGAATACCGAAGGCGTTCTCTACAACCCGACGTGTGCGCGACAGGCGATAGTTGTAGATCCTGTGATCTAAGCGGAGGTCCTTGTGGCTGAACGGTTTCATGAGGTATTCCTTCAGCGGAAACGCGTCGTCGGCCACAATGAAGTGGCCCAGGGGCCGATCGTCTCCGGGGACAGGCCTGGGGGGTGGGAATGCATCTGCGTGATTCTCCAGTTGTTGCTGTAGGGTGCAGCCAGCAAAGACTCCTCCGTCACTGACGCGCCCATTGCAACCCACATCGACGTACAGGAAACGGTAGTCGGCATCCACCAGAGCCATCAGCACGATGCTGAACGTGTTCTTATAGTTGTAGAACGACGATCCCGAGTGTGGAGGTGGCTTGATGTGGATGTGTTTCCCGTCCAAGGCGCCGATGCAGTTCGGGAAATTCCATCGTGTGCTGAACAGATCCGCTACCTTGCTCCACTCGTCGTGGGTTGACGGGGTCTGCAAAAACAAAAAGACTAAATTGTTATGTTTGTTTAAAAAATATTGTGTTTCTATTTTGTATCTCAGCACATGGATGCAGAGATCGACGAACACTAAATTGTTATGTTTGTTTAAAAAATATTGGTTTTCTATTCTGTTTCTCAGCACGTGGCGGAGATCGATGACGACGGTGAAACGGAAAGCCTCACATCGGCGCAAGCTGTGGCAACGATTGAAGATGAACCGGAAGACGAAACGGACACTATCGCGAGCACCCCAAAGTCCATCCAGGATTTTAGGAAAGCCAACAAACGCAAGCGCGCGGACGCAGACAGCCGAGAGAACGAGCTGATGGAGCTCGTTCTGAAGAATCTAAAAGAAACGCAGGCCGAGCCGGACGATGCCATCGCAGTGTTCACTAAAAGCATCGCCATGAAGTTGCGAAAGATCAGTGATCCGCGCGTTCTGCTTCTTACCCAGAACGACATCGAGCAGGCGTGCTTTCGCGGCAGTATGAAAATGCTGGAGATTAAAAACCAACAACAGGACATCGCCCAAGCAAGAGGCACCGCTGGGACAGATGCCACCGGTTCCTCCTTCTCGTATTTACATATGTTAGGATCAGATGACTGTAGCGACACTACACATTAATTTGGTTTATTGGTCACAGACAACAGCGGCTGGACATAGTCGTGGTCAGTTTTAGTTTTGCTATGGTTCCCCATAGCAGTTTCACGATTTGTTTTGTTGTTTTAGTATCAATCTTATTGAACAGTTACTGAATAGAAATAAGATATAATAATTACTGTTTTTGGTTTGTTGTTTTAGGCAGAATCAAAATGAAAAGTCACCGACAACATATTTACATATGGTCGGATCTGATGACTGTAGCGACATTCAACATTAAATTGGTCTTTTGGTCTTGATCATTGTGACATTCCCATAACATTTAATAATTACTGTTTTTGGTTTGTGGTTTTGCTCTGTTTACCCATAGCAGTGTTTTAGTAGGAATCTTATTGAACAGAAATGAAAAGTCACCGACAACATATTTAGATTTGTTAGGATCTGATGACTGTATCGATATTCAACTTGATCATAGTGACATTCCCATAAGATTTTATAATTACTGTTTTTGGTTTCCAATTTACAAGTTTCACGCGTTGTGCATATCATGTTTATCATGTTTATCATGTTCATGTTCATGTTTTTATGTGAAACCCAATAAAAAGAAAATTAACACAAGCACTGTTACCTTGAAGTAGTCATCCTTCAGTGCTGCGTAGATGGCGTCGCACGTCTCGGGGACAAGCTGCCCGATGGTCGTCGCACCCACCCGAAACTGGTAGCTTATGCTCTTGAACGACTCACCTAGAAAAAGGGTTGTTAATGTGAGCTCATATGGTCGAACACAAAGTCAGAAAAAAACACCACAGTACAAAATAAACGATATCGTCGAAGAGATAGTCAATCGGAATGTAAATAATGTATAAGACAAAGTAAATTATTACCTGTCGCCAGGAAGCGTAGGGTGATTGCAAGCCTCTCTGCAGCCAAGATCGACGCCCGAAACGTTGTGTTCTGATGCTCGATCCGAGGTTTGACCAGCTCAAGCAACTGATCAAACTGTGGTGCTGGCATCCGGCTATAGTTGGTGAACGCTTGCGGTTCATCGGCACGTACTCCAGCTACCAGGGTGTTGAACGCTCCAAGCTGAGCATGCTGAGCAATGTGGGGACGAATCCACACATGCCGACCTATCATTCGACGTCGCACATGACGGATCGCAAGCACTGCAAGTGCCTCAGCGATTTTTCTTCTTTGCTCTGGTGTACGTGGCGCCATTTTTGAATTTGGAAGACTGGTGTATATCCTCATAAGCGAATATACGTGCTCACGCGATACGAATTGTTAGCCCCAATCGCCAGTTGCGGTGCAGTGAATGTTACACACATGGGCGCCATCTTGCGTTGGAACCACTACAGCTGATTGGAGGGAGCGAGTTGCTCAGGCGTGTTCGCGCCTAAAAAACTCAGACGTCTATTGGGAGTACCGGTGGCAGTCGCGAAGAGGGGTCGGGATATGTGGTGGCCCATGTCGCGCTCCTGCCGCCTTATGTGATGTGAGTACACCAACCCATGTCGAGATGTTCGGACAGCGCGGTGTAGACGGTGGGCGTCAGTTTCAGTTTTAGTGCGCGAATCGTATACGGTATGTGTGTACCTGGCATAAGACACAACGATCTGTGCATCAGCAACAAATAAATAACCATCTATGTCCGGTCGCATCCCCACCTCGTGAATTATGCGTTGGACCACACCAGCTGCTAGGAGGCGCTGATGCTCATGTAGTTCGCGCTAAAAACACCAGGTGCGTAGGTGGCAGTCGCGAATCGGGACGGTATATGTGCGCGCCCAGTCGCGCTCCAGTCGGTAGATGTGTACACCCCCAGTCGTAAGTTTTAGTCGGGAAACGGGTCGTCAGTTTTAGTGCGCGAATCGTATACGGTATGTGTGTACCTGGCATAAGACACAACGATCTGTGCATCAGCAACAAATAAATAACCATCTATGTCCGGTCGCGTCCCCACCTCGTGAATTATGCAGCTACGTGATAAGCTTACTTGGAAAGAGCACTCTTGCCATCATGCCTGGAAGGACGAGAAGGAACATGGGGAGGATCTTCAGGTATCCTGCCAGGATACACCCACCCCTGGCGTGACTCAGATTCTTGGCCGCCAGAGCTCGCTGCACGATCACCTACAATAGAATACAACGCAAGCATGATATATATAAATATATATATATATATATATAAACTTCCGAGCGAGTGGAGCGTCAAGCCCCGCGCAGGGGGTGGAGCGGTGCACGCCGGGATCCCCTCCCCCCACCCCAGGATTGGGGGGGGGGGGGGAGATGGGGAGGCGCCACAGAGCTTATTCCACGTGATAACGGGTTTATCACTATCCATATATGATATATGAGAAGTTCAGGTTCAAAACCCCACCCTGTAAAGACCATTCCAAACATGTTAATAAACATTTCAAAAGGTTAATTTTGTACATGCATATTGTTTTGTTCATTTCTCCATAACCATTTCATCACAAGAAAAGTGGATAAGTGAGAATTGAAATTACCCTCAGTTAAAACTCTTCTATTGTGCCTTAGCTCTTCACAATTATACATATATATATATGTATATATATATATATATATATATATATATATATGTGATGTATAATGATTATGCGAGCATAAAGGCACGTAATGGATGTTCCTATTATATTAACCATTGCTATGCTGTGTACTACTCTATGAGTGACCCCCAGAATCCTTTATGTGTTTTAGTTCATGTCTGTTGGTAAACCATGGGATCGTGTCGTTCGAACCCTGGTCGAGTCAAACCAATGACTTAAAAATTGATACTTGTTGCTTCCTAACCAGGCACTCGGCATTATTAGGATAGGGCAAGGACTGGTTGGCTCAGTGTCAGGATAATGTCACTGAGTGGGATATCAGGTCATGGTGCTGGCAGCCTGGTCTCCCAGTGGGACAGCACTATAAAGTCACCATGAGTGTGCACTGTCACAAGTCAGTACCCATCCTGATATGACATTAGAGGTTGCTAGGACGTAATACAACAACAAACAAAACAAACTAGTTCAAGTCAAAGGTGGACATTTGATATTCTTTGTTTCTAGGCAGAATAAAGTTACACGCTCTTTGTTGGTGCTTAATATTCATTGTGGATTTGAATCCGAGCAACAATTTATAGTCATATCAAGATGGGCACAGAATTGTGACAGCGCATACTCATGGCTGCCCCATTGGAATACCAGGTGGCTGACACGACGCTCTGTTAGCCCACTTAAATACAAAGAATGCTGACACTGAGCCGACTAAATGCTGCTCCAACGCTGGTAATGCTGGCACCATTCATTACAGATTCATAGTCCCATGCATGTTGAGCTTCTGCCATATATTTACGTATATATATCATGTTTTGTTTGTTGTTGTTTTACGTCCTAACAACATCTAAGGTCATATCAGGACGGCATATATCATGTTGATGATTACCATGTCCCTTAATATAGGCATAAATAGCTCTGTATTATAAATGGCTAATTTCGAGATATTCGAACTGAAAACAGACATTATTTTTTTGTGGCGTTTCTATCAAAATGCTGAACACCACAAGCTTAAGCATTAACATGTTCTATTAAATTGAGTTCGTGGTCCCTTTTATACAGGATAGGACAATGACTGATTAGCTCAGTATCAGGATGATGTTTCTGAGTGGAATATCGGGTCAGGGTGCCGGCGGACTGGTCTCCCAGTGGGATCACTATAAAGTCGCCATGAGTGCGCACTGTCACAAGTCGGTAGGTACCAGTTCTGATATGACCATAGATGTTGCTAGGATGTAAAATAACAAACAATCCCCCCTCGAAAATAGTAAAATAAATAAGAATTACCTAAGTATAACCACCACCCTATAAAACCTGACCGAACTAAGAAAACATAATACTGTTTTTGATTGATTGAACCGCAAAGCCTTACTTGATCAAGACAACTCAAGACAAACCATGCAACCATTATGTGCATAATCCAAAATCCACTGCTACCTGTAACAGCAAGTCATACCCATTGTATTAATGTCTCCTCACAGGTATGATCAGCAAATCAATGACATAATCTGAAGGTAAATGGCTATTTTGCAGTCTACATGTACAAAATAAGACCCACATAACATTTGCATTACCTGATTTCAACCTGCAACAGTACTGTCTATATTATCCATACCATCTCATCATCTCATCCATAAATAGTTTGTATCCACTATAATTGCAAGGGCTGGAAGACCAGTGCCTCGGTGCTGAAAAAAAGATAGTATTCAACTGGAATACACATTTTGGGGAGGGGGGGGGGAAACACCCCCCTAAAAAACCACATCTCATCCATATATAGTTCATATGCACCATAATTGATAAGGCCGGAAGACCAGCGCCTCGGTGCTGAAAAAAAGAAGATATTATTCAACTGGAATAACAATTTTGAACAAAAATAACCAACACCTCATCCATAAATAGCTCATATGCGCCATAATTATTAAGGCCCGAAGACGAGCGCTTCGGTACTGAAAAAAAAAGATATTACTCAACTGTAATAAACAATTTGGAAAAAAATTAATAAAAATTGCTTAGTCAGCGCACCTGGTCGGAGCACCAGTACCACACGGCGGACACGGTTAGTCCGAAGGTCATGCCGGTCCAGGGCAGGCCGGGGTCGGAGGCTGGCCTGAACAGGTGCATGGAGTACTTGGTGGGCACGCCGCACTGCGTGTAGTTGTAGTCCAGCTCGGGGTGCAGCATGTGGTACTTGGTACTGTTCGGAAAGGAGCGCAGGAACTTCTCAACCAGCTGGTCGTAGCCACCAACCTCGATGAACCCTGCCGGCAGACAGAGGGGAGAGCGTCAGAAGAGAGGGGAGTGGGGGAGAGGGTGAGAAGAGAGGGGAGAGAAATGGGAGGAATAGAAGAGAGAGAGGGGAAGAAAGAGAAGAGAGGGGAGAGGGGGAGAGGGGGAGAAGAGATGGGAGAGAAATGGGAGGAATAGAAGAGAGAGACGGGAAGAAAAAGAAGAGAGGGGAGTGGGGGAGAGGGGGAGAAGAGAGGGGAGAGAAATGGGAGGAATAGAAGAGAGAGAGGGGAAGAAAGAGAAGAGGGAGTATGGAAAGAGAGTGTGAGAAGACAGAGTATGAGAAGAGACGAGATAGTAGCGAGAGATGAGAGAGGGTATGAGAAGAAAGAGGAGAGCGAATAAGAGAAGAGTATAGAGAGGAGAGAGAAGAGAGGAGAGAGTATGAGAAGAGACGAGAGAGCAAGAGAGGGAGGAGAGAGAGGGTAAGAGAAGATGATGTTATCTTATTTTAGGCTTACCTAGAATCATTAAAGCTGCAGCACCAATCAGCATAATTATTGTCTGAATGAAGTCAGTCCAGATCACAGCAGTCAGGCCACCTGGTGGGAACATATGGAAAATGTGTACTGTGTTAATAATAGCTAAATGGAATATTAATGCCACTCCTGTGATAATACTATTAATAGCCAAATGGTGTATATATGACACAGCACTGTGTTCATAGCGAAATAGAATATTGATACCACTCCTGTGGTAATAGCTATATGGTATATATATATATATGACACAGCACTGAGTTAATAGCTAAGTGAAATATTGATGAGAATATTGGATTACTAGCTAAATGGAATATTAATGACATAGCACTGTGCTAATATCTAAATGGAATATAAATGACACAGTACTGTGGTAAAAACTAAATGGAATATAAATTACACAGTACTGTGGTTGGTAACAGCTAAATGGAATATAAATTACACAGTACTGTAGTAAAAACTAAATGGAATATAAATGACACAGTAATGTAGTAAAAACTAAATGGAATATAAATGACACAGTACTGTGGTAAAAGCTAAAGGGAATATAAATGACACAGGACTGTAGTAATAGCTAAATGGAATATTACTGACATAGCACTGTGTTAATATCTAAATGGAATATAATGACACAGTACCGTGGTAAAAACTAAATGGAATATAAATGACACAGTACTGTAGTAAAAGCTAAATGGAATATAAATGACACAGTACTGTGGTAAAAACTAAATGGAATATAAATGACACAGTACTGTGGTAACAGCTAAATGGAATATAAATGACACAGTACTGTAGTAAAAACTAAATGGAATATAAATGACACAGTGCTGTGGTAAAAGCTAAATGGAATATAAATGACACAGTACTGCAGTAAAAACTAAAGGGAATATAAATGACACAGTACTGTAGTAATAGCTAAATGGAATATTACTGACATAGCACTGTGTTAATATCTAAATGGAATATAATGACACAGTACTGTGGTAAAAACTAAATGGAATATAAATGACACAGTGCTGTGGTAAAAGTTAAATGCAATATAAATTACACAGTACTGTAGTAAAAGCTAAATGGAATATAATGACACAGTACTGTGGTAAAAACTAAATGGAATATAAATGACACAGTACTGTAGTAAAAGCTAAATGGAATATAAATGACACAGTACTGTGGTAAAAACTAAATGGAATATAAATGACACAGTACTGTAGTAAAAGCTAAATGGAATATAAATGACACAGTACCGTGGTAAAACTAAATGGAATATAAATGACACAGTACTGTAGTAAAAGCTAAATGGAATATAAATGACACAGTGCTATGGTAAAAGTTAAATGGAATATAAATGACACAGTACTGTGGTAAAAACTAAACGGAATATAAATGACACAGTACTGTGGTAAAAGCTAATGGAATATAAATGACACAGTACTGTGGTAAAAGCTAAATGGAATATAAATGACACAGTATTGTGGTAAAAGCTAATGGAATATAAATGACACAGTACTGTGGTAAAAGCTAAATGGAATATAAATGACACAATATTGTGGTGAAAGGTAAATGGAATATAAATGACACAGTACTGTGGTAAAAGGTAAATGGAATATAAATGACACAGTGCTGTGGTAAAAGGTAAATGGAATATAAATGACACAGTACTGTGGTAAAAGCTAAATGGAATATAAATGACACAGTACTGTAGTAATAGCTAAATGGAATATAAATGACACAGTATTGTGGTGAAAGCTAAATGGAATATAAATGACACAATATTGTTGTAAAAGCTAAATGGAATATAAATGACACAGTATTGTTGTAAAAGGTAAATGGAATATAAATGACACAGTATTGTGGTGAAAGCTATATTGAACGTCAATGACACAGTACTGTGGGAATAGATGTACTCTTATTGACATGCTATTGTGGTCATAGTTACATGGAATAGTATAGACAGTGATGTGACATGATCCATTGCATCATCATTATTATCACTATTACTACTGCAGACTGCCGCTTTCTAATTAGGTAAATTAACAACCATCGCTAGTAATGCTTGGAGAGTGTAGGTAACCCTTATACAAGTAACAGATTGAACAGGAAATTTGGCCCCGTAAAATCTTCCCCAAAGAGGAATGGTTAATGTTGCATTGTCCGATGAAACTAAAGCACCAAATTTTCGAAAGCAACTAAATTATCTAAGTTTGACCCCACATATAAAACTTACATACTGCCGCACTTATTGCTGTTACATAAAAAGGTGCACCCCGGCGGCTCACCGGAATGTCGCGCCCCCTGTCCGAGCTGACTGTGTGAGTTGGTGCCAAGGTTGTTGGACAGGGGCAGGGTTAAAGTTGCATAGTCCGAAGAAAACCTCAAATTTTCAAAACCAAAACAATTATCTAGATTTGATTTTACATATCTAACTTAGATGCTGGTGCACTTATTGAACATTTATTGTCATACTAAAGGGAATACTGAGGCAATTTAATAGAACATGTTACTAAAGAATCCTATGGTGTCAGAGTTTTGACGTGCTTGCCAAAATTAATGTTGCATGGTTACACTTCAAATATCTGCAAAGTTAGCCATTCAGCAGAAACTCAAAACCATCGGACTATGCAACTTTAATTGTGCATGTTGTCGCGTGGGATCGGCAGTTAGCACCCCGTAACCATGCATGCACCGATGTGGTGCCCCCTGGTGACTAAAAGAAATACTATCGACCACTAAGGCCGTATTCGATTAACACAACCCGGGGGACTCGGGTCACCTAAGTTGCGAGAATTTCAAATGGAACACAGCGAGTGAAGTTGACAAAAACACGTGCCATGTGCAAAAAGTCCTGACCACAGTAACCCACGTCCTGGCTGGGGGTGGCTAGGAACGATGACGTCACATTTATGCTGGTACCGTCCTGCAGAATAACAACTACCAGTACCAGTTCTACATGGTGTTTTTTTGTAATAACCCAGATTAATTAAATGGAAATATAGCTAAATTAGGCAATCATAAAATACCTTAAATCCTATTTTGCTGTAGTTATATGGGGTATTAAAAAAAAAAAAATGTTTGGATCTAGCCACCATTTGTTCGACTCCGAGCGTGGAGAAGCATATTCGATTATTTGACCCGAGTCTCTAGGATGTGCGCATGTGCCAAAAAAGTGGCTCGGGTGACCCGAGTTGATTAATCGATTATGCCCTAAGTGATTGACCGCCGACTGCCACGCCATCTAGTATCTCCCGAACTGCTCAGGAACCATTAGAGCAGCTTGCTTTGAATCACTTCATCCCGAGTGCGAACAGTAACACGACCCCTATGGACACCTTACCCAAAATTTAACCATCCCACCCGCCCCAGCTGAATCGGAAGACCCGGGTGGGGTTAAGCATCTGGCAGTCTCAAATCTCAACCTGTAACTCAAACCATGCACCACAGAACAAAACATGAATAAAACCACGACCGGACGGGATGGCTGAATGAGTTCAGCATCCATCTCTCGTTTTGGTAGATCATGGTATTCGAACTCACCGATTCAAACCCTAGTCGAGTCAAACCAATGACTTAAAAATTGATACTTGTCGCTTCCTAGCCAAACACTTGGTATTATTAGGATAGGGCAAGGACTGGTTGGCTTAGTGTCAGGATAATGTTACTGAGTAGGATATTAGGTCATGGTGCTGGCAGCCTGGTTTACCAGTGGGGTAGCACTATAAGGTCACCATGAGTGCGCACTGTCAGATGTCGGTACCCGTCCTGATATGACCGTTTTTGTTTGGTACATTCATTGATTAAGCAACGGAAATTTCAAACACGGACGATTGGTCTTCCTCATTCCACTACTCCTTGCCCTATCCTAATAATGTCGAGCGCCAGGCTAGGTAGCGACAAGTATCAATTTTTAAGTCATCGGTTTGACTCGATGTCAGTCTGGCGTTGTTCAGTTACCGGTGATGGTGAAGAGGGCTGCGATGGCGAGCAGGAGGACAATGGCGATGTACAAGTTCCAGCCGAGGGACTGCTTTATGAAGGTGGCGCCGGCGAACAGGTCGGCCTGAGGAACGCGCAGCAACCGCAGCGAGAAGCAGTTGTGTACAGGGGAAGAACATAGCTAAAGTTATTTGTATGTATGCATATATATATATTTATATATATATATATACATGTGGTTAAGTAAAGTAAAAAATAGACCGTCTGAGTGGGTCTGGAGGTGATAACGACCAGACACAGCTGGCAAACAAGTGTCAAGCCTACGACTGGTGGCTGTGGTGTGGCCGAATGTGGAACTACATATCTAGCTGATGGCATGCAGTCTTGCCTAGATAACTGGCATATCATAATAGAGCGAACTGAAGAGAGTTAGTGTCCTTGTTTATATTCCCATAATATATTATAGAGCACACCCACACACACACATTTATATCCACATAATAAATTATATAGTACATATATATATGTGCTCTATAATCTATTATGGGAATATAAACAAGGACACTACCACTTATCAATTCTCTTCTATATATTAATTATTACCTACTATTCTACTGTCACAGGGGTTAGTTCTATCCTAATGCCATAGGAGTTAAGTCTCTTTTACGAAGAGATGAATCCGAGGAGGTCACTTGGCACTTTCTCAGCAGTGCCCTAAACCTAACTTAACATATTCCCGCCAGAGAATATATACTCTTCTCAACCACTCCAGTCTCTTGTTATTTTGTTTACCAGGGGCCAACTGTTTATATGTATATACAGCCAGTACTGAATGATTATACTGCCTGCTTTAGCCAACATCATCGTTTCTTGGTACTTGTGGGCCAACAGCGCCCTGGTTACTATCCTTCAAAAGTTTTATTACGATACAGAAAGTTTATTCCGAGTCAGGAGAAATAAAACTCTCAACCGATAAGAGTCTTCCTTTGTTGTTGCTACCTCCCGAGAGAACCTCGCTTTATACATCGTATATATATATATATATATATCCAGCCACTACTGTAGGAATACATTTTTTAGTTCGTGTTCACGTTAGTGATTTAATGAAAGATGGCACCAACGGTAAAGTGTTGTATCTTACGGAGGATAACCATAATAATAATAAGTAATATTCCCTTACATATCTTTATACTCGCATAATATGTTATATATCACACACACATATATAATATATATATATACATATATATATATACATATATATATATATACATATAGCCACTGCTTTAGTTCCTGCCCACCTTAATGGTGGTACGTGGCAACATAGGCAACCCATAATGGCAATACATAGGCAACCCATACTGTTCCAGGTGAGATGTGTCACACAAACTTGCCTCCCCGACGAGCAATGCCTTGCACCTCCACCCACCACATGAAGGTACTCACGGCGACCTTGGTGAAGATGGAGAGGAGCAGGGCCAGTACTGACAAGTAGATCCGGATGCGCTGACCCCCGAAGCGCTTCCTCAGGTATTCGGGCATCGTGAACACCTGTAAGAGTATGGGGCAATGATGTATATTTATGTATATATGTATATATGTATATACATGTATACGCATGTATATATGTATATTTATGCATATATATGCATACTGATATAATTCAGTGTATATATGCATATATATATATGCATACACATATATATATGTACATAAATATACGTATATATGCATATATATAATATTTACACATATATATATATATTTATATATATGCCTTATTCATGTCCCTATAAACCAAATTCACCACTATAAACCTGTACAGATTATCTACAGAATCAATTATATCTCTTGGTGTACCAGTTTGTATATAAGCATAGTCGTGTTCTACGTAAGACTTTCAGTGTTAAAGTTATCAAATGGCAACCGTTTATTTGTACTAACAACTCCGAAGTATTGCATGACTAAATACAGAAACTAACAAACGTATTTATATGTATCTAAAATCTAAAAGAACAATAACAAATAACCGCAAGGATAAAACCTGCAAGTTAGACAAGTATGTAGTATGCACACAGATGCGCTATGGGATATAATTGTTTGTAAAGATAATCAAGATGGTGGATCATAAAAGAACTAAATAACATCATAGAGATACACATAAAAATGCATAGCATCAAAGAAATATTTCAAAATACTTCGCACCATACAGATACACATAAAAATACATAGCATCAGAAATATATACATGGCATCATAGAGATAGACATAAAATTAAAACTACATAGCATCAAAATAATATATAAAACTACATAGCATCATTCACAGAGATACATATAAAAGACTAGAGATACATATAAAAAATACATCATAGAATGTGCAATACAGAAGTCATTAAGGCTTAAAAGATCTGGTTTTGAAAACTAGAGGGCAGTTGAGGTTGGCCTTAGATGTGTTTTTGTAAAAAGATAAAGAGTCTTACACCAGCAGCTATGTAGACAGGTACGAATATCCACCCTAAGATGAGAAGGACAAACAGCGCCTGCAGAAAAGAAGACATACAACAAGAAATGAGCAGATGCAGAGTGACGCAGCAGCACATGGAGGGAGAAGTGGGAAACAGACCGGTGCCTGCCAGTTTGGCAGACCAGCAGACTAGCAGACCAGTTTGCCCCCCCCCCACTCCCCAGGTTTCTCACTACCTCCCGCAAGGAGCTCAAAGAGTAGGTGGATGTCATAGTAGTTAGTTGACACATATCAGCACAAATACAATTAGAGTAGATAATGTAGTAGTCTATACATGAGGTCTACTACTACACGGTGGCGGCAGACACTATGCCGCAAACCTACGTAGTTACATTGAACTGTGCTAGGTGGCGGCACGCTAGCCACTGGGCAGGGCCCCGACTGGGTTACCCTCTACTGCATGTGGCTAGCACACCCCTCACCCACCTATAGAGGCGATGTGGGACCTAGCAAGTTAGGGGGCGGGTCACTTGACTGTTGGCACCGCGGAGAGCAGATATGTTTTATAATAAACCAGTGGAAGCGTACTGTCACTAAATCTTGGCGTTCTTCCGTGTGCGTGTGGCAGAGTGAAAGACTGGAACGGTGGACATCGTGGTCTACCACAATAACAATTACAAGACAATTACATAATTAATAATATGCATATAATAAATTGATGCATTCCATAAAACATGTGGCAACATATAACTAGATCTACATGCTTGTTTGTTGGAGTTTTACATCCTGGAAACATCTAAAGTCATATCAGGACGAGCTTCGACGTGTGACAGTGTGCACTCATGGCGATTTCATAGGGCTGCCCCACTGGGAAACCAGGCCGCCGACACCATGACCTAATATCCCACTCAGTCACATTATCCTGATACTGAGCTAACCAGGCAAAGCTATATCCTAGTAATCCCAAATGCCAGGCTAGGTAGTGACAAGTATCAATTTAGTAAGTTATTGTTTTGCCTCGACTGGTAAGCGAACTCCCGACCTTCTGTAGAGGAAGCCTGTACTCTAATGATTCGGCCACTGCATCGAGTGTGATCTAGATGGAAACAAGCCGGTTAAATCAGTTTTATTCCCCTGACAGTTGGATTATTATATAGTCACCAAGTGTCCACTTGGTTGTGGCATGGGTTTGGTTGTGGAATGAATTAAAGTTGTGGGTTGACATTGGTTGTGGCATGAATTTGGTTGTGGTATGACAATGGTTGTGGCATGAACATGGTTGTGGTATGACATTAGTTGTGGCATGAATTTGGTTGTCGTATGAAGTTGCTAGTGGCATAAATGTGGTTGCCATATGACTTTGGTTGCGGTATGACTTTGGTTGTAGTAGAAAGTTGGTTAGGGCATGAATTTGGTTGCTGAATGAATGTGGTTGTGGTAGAACGTTGGTTGTGGTATGAATTTGGTTGTGGTAGGACATTGGTTGTGGCATGAATTTGGTTCTGATAGGAATTTGGTTGTGGTATGACGTTGGTTTGGTATGGATTTAGTTGTGGTAGTGATTTAGTCGTGGAATGAGGTTGGTTTCGGCATAAATTTGTATGACGTTGGCTGCGGCATGACTTTGGTTGTGGTAGGACATTGGTTCTGGCATATATTTGGTTGTGGGTTGACGTTGGTTGTGGCATTAATGTGGTAGGAAGCGACAAGTATCAATTTTCTTAGTCATTCATTTGACTCGACGAAATCCCGACATTCCGCATGGGAAGCCTGCGCTCTACCGATTCGGCCACCGAGTCCGGTGACACTGAGTTGTGTCCAGGTCTTTCTGACTGCTTGATCTACCACATATAACACATCACATTAACTCAGCTTGCTAGCCGTATCACTGGAGGTGGTCCAAAAGTACAGGACACCCTGCCTAGAGCGGCACTCGATCCACATTGCTGTCATTCCGGGGGTGAGCATCGTAATTATGGACTTGGTGTGTGGTTAAAGGTGCATGGTCCGATGAAAGCATAACACTTTGTAAGCCAAAGCACTGACCTAGATTTGATCCAACATATCCACCTTACATACTGGTGCACTTATTAAGAATTATTTCGTTGCTGCATAGAAGGGGGTAGGCCTACTAAAGCCTAGGTCACAAATGCTGCGGGCGCCATACAGTGCTGCGGTCTGCGGTGTGTCTTGCAGTTTATACAAATGTTATGGTGTTGCAGCCTGCAGTTTATCTCTTTACAAATCGTACGATTTGTGTTGAATTTATACACGTATTTAATATACAAAAAAAGTCATAACTTTCTTAATATTGATCACACGAACACGGATTTTGTACCATATTGATAGTCAATGTATAACCTTTTCATTGAGGTCAACAAAAGTGATCGTACCGTGTTGTTGAGTCTTGATTTCCAGGATTGCGACCTGCTGCATTGCGATTTTTCGAAGTTAAGATAACTACAATTTAAAACAAATGCAACCCTTGCGGCGAGCAAAAAAACGTACGGTGACTGCAACCCACCGTACGGTCACCGTACAGTCTGGCCAATGTGGCAAGTTACAGTCGCCGCAAGCACACCATAACGCATTTGTGACCGAGGCCTAAGGTAAAGGTATTTCTTACAGTTGAAGCATATGGTGTGAGAAGTGTTATGTGCATCCCATAATTATGTTGTCACGTTTTCATTTGAATTGTGTCTAAAGTCAGGTCTTGTAAACACCATCTTGCAAGGCACAGTGAAAGGGCAACGACAAGGTGGACAAATGAAGAGATGGGAAGACAACATCAGGGTCTGGACAGGTTTGGAATTTAACAAGTCCCCATGCCTCCAGCTCTGCCAATTTGGATGTTCACCGCTGTGTATAACTTACAGTATCATCAAAGGTGGACAAGAGGGCAAAGTGGAGTGGAAAAGGTCGTGTGTGGTGCCCCAACAACCCTCAAGACTATCATGTTGATGATGGTGGCATTATTACGATTAAACTAATATATGCCATACAAACAAAAGCAGAAACTCAAAACCATCGAACTATGTCGTTATCTCCAAATACAAGCCGCATGAAACTTGTGGTGCATTGCCTAGGCATTTCCAAATTTGTGTCTAGTTCAATGTGTCCCTGTATATTTTCCTGAATGTTTCCGTTTGCTAAGTGAGGAGTGCTCTCAGTGCAGTCGATGTTGGCCTTGCTATTGACATATGGCACTAGGTCGGGCTATGTGTACCTACATGACGTCACGTGTGCCTACATGACGTCATGTGTGCCTACATAACGTCATGCAGGTGGGTGAATCCTCAAATGTCAACAGACTGACTCATCGTGAGCAGGGCCTGGATGTTGATTTGAAGTTTAAAATGTCCAGTCTCTCTCCTTCTCCCCATCATATCCCACGAGGAGCCTTCCCTCTCAGTACCCCTTCCCCAATAGCCCCCCCCCCCCTCCCCGGGTCCCCACATAGCGTAGGGAAGTCCATACATATAAGTATATGTACATGCGGGGCAGCACTATAAAGTCGACATGAGGGCGCACTGTCACAAGTCGGTACCGTCCTGATATTACCTTAGATCATGATGCTAGGACGTAAAACAACAAACAAACCCACTGGGAAATAGGACCGCCAGCACCATGACTTGATATCCCACTCAGTCAGATTATTATGACACTGAGCTAGCCAGCCCTATCCTAATCCTATTAATGCCGAGTGCCAAGCTAGGAAGTGACAGGTATCAATTTTGTATATCATTGGTTTGGCTCGACCGGGAATTGAACTCCCGATCTCCCGCTCAGGAGGCCTGCACTTTACTGATTCAGCAAACGCGCCCAGTATATATGTATATATATATATATATATAAAATATATTTGATTATATATTTGTAATAACTAATAAACATGATTATATATGGAATAAACTTAGTTGTATTTGCAGGAACTTGATTATATCTATGTAGGTATGTATATATATATACATATATATATATATGTATATATATATGTGCATATATATATATATACATATATATATATATATGTATATATATATATATATGTATCTATGGTCTTCCCTATATTCTGTCGGGGCCCGGAGAAGGGGGCTGCCGAGAAAAGAGCCCCTGTTTAATATAAATATAAAGTGACTAAGTGGGCTATTGTACAATGGTCCTGGCGGCACGGTATCTCAGTATGGCATCACTAAAAACCCGCCACGACTACGCGTCATTGTAAGAAGAGTCGAAACTCGTACCGATATGACCTCAAATTCCTAGCGACAGTCTAGGTAGCAACAAGTATCAATTTTGCAATTCTTTGGTTTGACTCGGCCCGATTCGGACAAGTGTTGCTTGGAGGATGTAAGCAGAGTAAGCCAGATGGGTCTACCATAAGTGTCTCTGCATGGCTTGGTAGCTAGGGCAGTATGACACATCTTGAACTATTTATTACCAACCAGAAAAAGAAAGCGCACACCGACAAAACAACAAGCTATGAGGTATGCCTTCAGGGAGGACCAATCATTGTGTCACGTTGACACAGTTAGAGAGGCATGTCGGGGATACCGCGCCACTACTACTACGCTGCAACCCCTCGTGGATTTCTATTTTTATTATTTACCATATAAAACAACATTCCTACCTGTAAAACGACTAGGTAAAATATCGAAAGGTTCATAGATGCATCATATTTTCAAAACAAAACCACTCACCTAGATTTGATTTTACATATCTACTGATGCACATGTGAGGGTCGTTTCATGGTAAATGGGACCAATGTATTTTTAATTAATGAAAGAGTAGAAGAGTTATTTTCTTTATAGAACTGGTGTTCTTATGCTTTGGTGGATAGATATGATAAAATGAAGGCCTCATATGGCAAACTAAAAGAAACACCAACATTTTCATTCCAAACATATGGTGTTTCAAGGGCATGAATATGTCACATGGAGAATGTAGACTTTTCTACAGCCTACTAGACCTTTATTTTGTATAGAATATAACCTTGTAAAATATTCCGATATTCGGCATGGGGGGAATGTAAATGTTCTATTACTGATCAGTGTATGTGACCAGGCGCATGTATGTATATATATGTATGGGTTGATGGCGCCTGAGTGGGATGTAAATAGACATAGTGGTGCTGGCAGGTCTGGGTGTGAGTGCACTCAGAGCCTACCCTCTCTGCTCGGAAAGGGATCACCACACTCAAAGGTCAAGGTTGGTGGTGGCCATTGGGCCATACAGCTTGTGGTGGTGGCCAACCACTAGTATCCATGGAGACCAGGAATGCTGGATCCCTATTGGTAGGGCCAAGAATGCTTTTTTCTTATTGGGGGAAAGGGGTGGGGTGATACTCTACAATGAACCCATTGTAAAAATATACGGAATTTCGGTTCGGATTTATATATTGGCAGAGAGCATTACTATTCTCGGGCAACAGAGTGGGAACCAAGGTTATGTAACAGAGAAGCAATGGGTGCCCCACTCGCAGTGTGACATAAGAGACTATGTGGAAAATATGATAACACATGGTGTCCGAGATAATGATGTGATGTTCCTATGTAAGAGACAGTTAATGTTAAGCAAAATGTTCCCTCTATGCACCAGTAAGAGGGCAAGTGGAGGAGAAGGAGATTTTTAATATATGTTTATTGTAACTGTCTGCAACTACCTGTTACCACAGGGCCGATGGGCAAGCACACCCAGCCATCCTGCATACATTATGGGCACCACCTGCAGCTGGGGTTGAGTGACAGCTGCCCCTATTAGGGCATCCCCCCCCAGGCTGTAGAGGGTGTCTGATTGGCTGGCTGTGGGAGGCCCAGTCACCTGCATCCCTTACACCTGACACACAGACCTCAGTCTGATATATATTATTCTTCATTCACTTCTTGAGACACACTCTTGAGGGAGACTCTGTGCTAGGCACTCTAGCAGGAGACACTCTTCTCTTGTCCAGGAACCCACACACTCTGCCTGAGGCTCAACTTTCTATACACAAACTAGCAGCAGCTATTCCACAGTCACTGAGCTGTGTACAACAACCATGGGACTCCAGTTCAATGGGCTGTAGGCACTGATTCTTATACACACCAACAAGAGTAATGAGGATCTGTGTGGACAGTAGGTAAGGAGTGAGGGTGATAGGTCGCTAGTAGGTGAACAGGAGTTGATGCCAATAAAGCACAACTTCTTCACTGTCAATCTTGCGCGACTTGTCTTCCCTTTCTTCCTTATGAGTTTGTTTGAGAGGGGCATCAGGTGGTAACTGACAGACAGTTGTCAGAATGCACCTGGGGAAGAGTAAGTGGTACCTTGGGGCTCTGACGGCCGAGTACCCAACATATTACACCATGTAACCATATAAATAATAAATAATAAACTAGAGGGCTGGACTCTCTCACTTGCTATCCGTACCACACTTCATCCACACTTCTCTCTATCTCCTCTCCGCTGGCCATGCTCCTCCTTGATATTGTCTGAAAAAGGTTCCAGGAGGGGGAGCCTGCCAGCATTTCACTTTCTACTCTTACTCTGTCCGTGTCTTTGGCTCGCCGGCTGATCACCATAGAGTCAATAGACACGGTCCTTTGACTCAACTCTCCTCATTTCTCTTTGCTATACTCTACCCTTTTTTTTTCTCCCAGGCTTACTTCTCCCCGTGATCAAGGGAGTTGTTTGCTTGGGTGGGGCCCTTTACCTTTTCGTTTCTCTCGCTTTGTTCTAGTTGCTGGAACAGCTGGACCCACCTTTACCCATCCCTTCCTCGTAAACCCTTGCTGCTGTCTGCTGGATACAAGTGCTGTGCTACCACCGGACCGGAGTGATTCGGGGCCGCCCCAACGACTCGTCGTTTAATCATTGTAAAGACAGCCCCAGCTTCTACAACCATCCTACCAGAAGATTAATCTTCAACCAAAGATTGGGCCGATTTATGCTGCAGTTCTGCAGGCAGTAACCGTCGTAAGGTTACAAACACCCCAGAAGTCAAGTCTGGACTCTCTCTTCTTCTTTACACTTTATATTCTTCCTTTCTCTTTGTCTGTATTGATTTCACCAAAGCCTGCCTACACAGCCACAGATTCGAGCCTTAGCTCTTATATAATTGGACACCACGACGAGTGGATTAGTCGATTAGACTTTACATAATTGGAGACCACGATGAGTGGATTAGTCGATTAGACTTTACAACCTGTTAGTCAATGAAATAATAAAAGGACACTATTACTTGAAATAAATATCCATCTTTGTATCTTTTTCTAATATTCCATGGTGATTAAACTGGTTCTGGACGTAATTGTGGTGTCCCCTGCTTGTCCCTTGCATATTATGTCTGGGAATATGCTATTCTGGGAATACCAGAGCTTCAACAACAACAAAACTTGCTACTGCCTATTTTATGACAAGTAATATAATTTTTCACTAAAGCTGTATGAAAAATTTGAAATTGAAGTCCCCTATTTTGTTAGTGTCCCCTTTTATTGTGCTACGTCCACAACTCAAAATTGGGATGAATACAACTTCCCTGTACAGATTCCTTTATAGTGTAGTTGTTTACATAGGGTGTCACAGATTAAAAATTAATTGTTTCATGCAATAACTGTTCTTAAATAAGTGTTGTTATTAAGAAATCATACTTGGGGCTGGCTACTCAATTAATTCTTTTTGTTATTCTGAGAAGATGGGAATGTAAACTATCTTTTCCTTCACATTACTAGTATATTTATGGACAAGAGTTGGTAACTCAGTGAAAAGAATTGGGAAATAAACAATATTAATTTTTAACCTGCGTGTCACACACTGGCCCCAATTATCATGAAAAGACCCATTAAGCATTTGTTGTCACATAGAAAGGCATACTGAATAAACTTAATAGAAACTGTTACTGCTTAAACCTATGGTGCCAGAGTTTTGGCGTGCTTGCCAAAATTTATTTGGCATGTTTGCGCTTCAGATATTTCAAAAGTTAGCCAATTAGAATAAAAGTTACTTTAAACTAAAGTAAGGTAGACTGTAACAATCAATTTGATATATTGATCTCAGAAAAATTAGTAAAACTCAAAACCATAGGACTATGCAACTTGAAGCTTCCCACAATAGTATTGATTGATTGGTGCTTTGTTTTTTATTCAACCATCACTTTTACATTGATTAATTGATTGGTGGTTTCTTTATGTCGTGTCTGCAGCATAGGCCATATTCACGTCGAGAATGTTTTTGTTTTTTTATTCAACCAGCGCTTTTACATATAATGTAAAATCATACAATCAATTATGTGTCAATAGACACTCATGAATTTAAAAACTCACAATCATATAATTTATGGCCAAGATAAATCAAATTCTAGATGAAAGTATTATTATTTGATCAAATTGGTTTAATAAACTATATGAGGTGGTACAGGCCAGCTGTACTAAAAATGGCTCAGATGTTTTCTTGTTTTACTTCAGTATGAAGGTCATGCATGCTGTGTGCACTGTAAAATTGTTGGCACAGGGCCATAAAATCCACACAGTTGAATCAAATGCCCCACAATAGTAGGGTTTTATTGGCGGTATAACTACCATTAGTAGTATTTGTGGTTTTTCTTATTGGTCAGTACAGTTATATCTGTCTAGTGTTTGTACATCATCACTGCGTCGTCAATTAATATACTTAAAGCCGCATAGTTAGACGGAAGGATCGAAATAGTTCAATCAAAACGCTGATCTAAATCTGATCCTACATATCAACCTTATGTGAATATGGCCTACGCTGCCGACACGGCATAAAGAAACCACCAATCAGTCAATCACATATCCACCTTAGATACTGGTGCCCTTATTAGGCATTTGTCGCTGCATATCAATTCAATTCAATTCTTTTAACTCTCTGCAAGGTATGTCTACAATAAACTGAGGTGATACAATAAATGCATACAAATTCCTTACAAACAGAAAGGATCCCAGAAAAGCAATGCTTATCTAGCTGGTCTCCATGATGTGAATGAACAAGTGTTGACAATAACAGATGATTAAACTTGAGCTACATTTTTAACTAATGATTATGATGAGATACTGATCCGTCTCTGATGCATAGATGATGATGATGATGATGATGATGGTCATGGTGGCGATGATGATGATTGCTGATAGCTTAATCATGCCGTGTCTGCAACAAGGGCCATATTCACGGTGAAAAGTTAATGACATTTATTCTTTCGGTTTTGTTAACCGCATTTATATGCCTACCTTGAAATTTACACTAAATTCTGAAATGGTCAGATTTATATAAACTGACAGCAACATATGATTTCAGGTGCAATTCTGAAGTGGTTAAATTTTTGTCAAATGACACCAAAAGAATTAACTCAATTCATAGAAGGGGATACATGTTTTTTTCACTTAAAATATCTATAAAGCTAGCCAGTTAAAATGAAAGTGTTCTTAAAGTTAAAGTAGATCGTAGCGATCAGCTTAATATATTTATATTAAAATAAATTACGGAAATTCAAAATAATCGGGCTATGCAAGTTCCCTGACTTTATATTCTAGTTGTTTTATAGCCTAGTAATATCCAAATAACCCAGTCTAGATAGCTGACTCAGTTGGGCACCGGCTTCCCGTGTGGAAGGTCGTGGGATTCGAACCCTGGGTTT
This sequence comes from Branchipolynoe longqiensis, assembly GCA_030323885.1. Lineage (NCBI taxonomy): Eukaryota > Metazoa > Annelida > Polychaeta > Phyllodocida > Polynoidae > Branchipolynoe > Branchipolynoe longqiensis. The sequence continues at coordinate 11,150,083 of CM059195.1, read as the reverse complement.
GAACGATGGCCAAGTCAGACTGAATTATACATGGCACTACCTGGCCTGGCGCCCGGAATTACTAGGATAGGGCAAGGAGCAGCGGAATGAGGAAATCCAAATTGTCTACAATTGAAATTTCCTCCACTAAATCAGTGAATCAAAAACATAAACAAATAATAAAACAAGGCCGTAATCGAGTAATCACCTCGGATCATCCAAATCATTGTTTTGCTCATGCGCAGATCCTACAAATTGGGGTTGAATAATCGAATGCACTCGGGGTGGAATAAATGGTGCCTTAATCCAAAGCATTAAGGTTTTTAAAATAACCAATATAACTACAGCAAGATAGCATTTAAAGAAATGTATAATTGCTTAGTTTAGTTATATGTCGATCTTAATTTGGATGGTCATACTTTTACATTTAAAAATACCAGTACATGCTCTCACTACAGGCGCCACCACAAATTCTCCTGATACCCACAGCCAACACCTGGGGCATTGCAGTCTGATCATTTATCACACGGCCCATATATGTTTAGGTTCACCTCCAGGTGTTCTATTTGAAGTTCTGATGACTCGGATGATCCGAATGGTCCGGTGTGGCGTTTTCAGCGCCCGGTCATGCTCAGCGGCCTGTCGTGGCTTCTGCGCATGCGCGGATTTTAAGACATATGCAAAACACCCGTGGCCTCGCCGGCTACAAGCTCAGCTGGTGCCCGGCAGTGTTAGGATCCGATCAGGCCGAAATCTATTGAATGCGATCATATTTAACAGAATTACATACTCAAATAATGAAATTTCATTAAATTAACCTTAAATTCCAAGCGATATTAACGTAGCAGCTAACAACGTAGCAGTAAACAAAACAAATAGCAGTGCTCGCCACAACGTGTGAAAATCCGCGCATGCGCAGAAGCCACGACAGGCCGCTGAGCATGACCGGGCGCTGAAAACGCCACACCGGACCGTGATAATCGAACACGGCCCAAGTTATTTAATTGAAACAGGGAGAGATAAGTGGATGTGACTTGAATAGTAAACTACGCTCTCTACGACAGTAAGAGTAATAACTTATAAGGGGGAAATTGTTATATACATTGCCTTAATTTGTCAACTTGCTGGTAATAAAGCGCACGTGACATTACCAGTAAATGGCATTAAAACGCTAATTAAACACTATGTTTCTACTTCGCTAGTTTGTTGGGGTTTATGTCCTAGCAACATATCAGTTCATACCATGAGAACACTGCCTTATGACAGTTCTCACTCATGGTGACATTATAGTTCTTCCTTTACTGGGAGACCAGGTCGCCGGCACCATGACCGGATATCCCACTGAGTCACATTATTTTGATACTGAGCTAACCATTCCTTGCCCACACTATCCTAGTAATGCCGAGTGCTATGATAGGTGGCGGCAAGTATCAATTTTGTAGGTTATTGACTTGACTCTGCAGGGATTCGAATCCCTGACCCACTGCCTGGAACAAGGACTGGTTAGCACAGTATCGGGATAATGTGACTGTGTGGGATATAAGGTCATGGTGCCGGTGGTCTGATTTCCCAGTGAGGCAGCACTATAAAGTTGCATTGTGTGCGCACTGTAACAAGTCGGTACTCGTACTGATATGACGTTAGATATTGTTGGACATAAAACAATAACAATCCAACCTTTCTATCGCAGTACATTATTTGTTTACGGTCCTCCTATATTTAGTCGATGACTTATGAGGCAACTATATGCGACCCAAAATTAATATGCAATGTTTTTACCTTCAAATATCTCCGAGGTTAACCATTTAAAATAAATGTTACTTCAAACCAATGTAAGGTAGATTATAACAATCAATATAATATAAATATCTAATAAAATCAGACTATTCACCTATAAGAGACGCTCTCTATAAATGTCAATAATTTTCACAATCCTAACAATGTTAGGATTAGGCTTCATCCATTCGCCTGCTACACTCATTCTATCAAAAGAACATCAATAAAATGTAACTGATGTTAGAGCCCGAAAAGCAATCTCAACTATTGCTCCCCTTTTTCAACCATTGTTCGGATTGTGAAGAACATCAATATTGATGGATTGATCCAAAGGGCAAATAAAAAGAAGTTGGCGATAGTCCTTTTGATCATACAAATCAAGATCGGGCAGGATTGTTTTTTCTTGGTGGGGGGGGCGGTGTTCTGGCGTATGATGTTAAGGTAAAACGTAACTTAATTTTAAAAATAAATAATTTATTTTCCCAAATTTCAAAATTTACTTTACACTTCAATTTACTATATAAAACAAACTTGTGCAAATACTTGTATACCTGCCTGTAAGACGTGTTGTCGGAAGACCAGTGCTATGTGTGAAGGTACGACGTCTGAACACTTTGACTTTGGGATACTGAATGCTTTATTCACCATCCAGGGACCTGAACCGCCGGCACCTTGTGCCTCTGACGTCATCTCATTTACATATTCCTTTGTTCTCTGCCCGTGCCTGGATGTCTTTTACGCATATAATAAACTATGGTACTGAAAAAAGATATAATTATATGAATAAAATTCATCTACCCCCCCCCCGCACCCACCCCCAACCAAAAAAAAACTATGTTGCACTGATTGTGTGCTTACGAAAGTTCAATTGCTGTTAGCCCGACGCATTTTTAACAATTTAAACAAAAATCCCCAAAATCAAGGGGGGGGGGGGATTTTCCAGGCATGGGCAGGGACGATCACCAATTTAAAAAAAAAAGTATTTGACCTAATGATGGATGGGTGACCTTATTGCACTTACGTTGAGTTCAAAGCCAGCAATCCCAATGCCTGACGCGGCCCCTGACCCTGCCAGCCCGATGAAGTGGCCACTACCGATGTTACTGGCGAACAGTGAGGCACCAACCTGGAAAGAAACAAAGGCAAAACTAGGTAGTACTAGTAAGCATACTTTAAAGGTACTGTAACACGATCAGAGCAAATTTAAAATATTCACAATTATTATGATAAAATACAGTAATTTGAAATTAGTGGTTAAATCTGACTTGCTCCCTTGAACCAGGATTTGAAAATGGTTTGGTGTGGTGTTGGGAGATATGACGTTACTTTTGGGAACTGTAGTTACAGAGTCAGACAGATAGTTATGTCATAGTTAATTGACCTAAATATTGTTAGTGCTGCAGATGAGGTGAAGTTACGTCCTAGTTACCGTTGTCGTGTCGTAAATTATAGATGTTGGGTCCAGGAATATTATTTTGAACCTCATGTGGTCATATTTGACCGAGTCAAGCTAATTACATAGAAAACTAATACTTGTTGCTATCTAGGCTGGTGCAGCACTAATATGAAAGGGTAATGCCTGATTTGCTCAGTATCAGAATAATGTGACTGAGTGGGATATTGGATCAAGGTTCTGCCAGTTCAGGACGCAGCACCAGATAAAGTCGCCAGGTATGTGCACTATCACAAGTTGGTACCCGTCCTGATATTACCCTAGATATTATTACTAGACCAGATAGCCGAATGAGTTGAGTCTCACGTTTTGGTAGATCGTGGAATTCGAACCCACGAGTCCGGGTGCGAACCCTGGTCGAGTCAAAACAATGACTTAAAAAATTATACCTGCCCCTTCCTAGCTTGGCGCTCGGCATTAATGGAATCGGACAAGGAGTGGCTAGCTCAGTATCAGGATAATGTGACTGAGTACGATATCAGGTCGTGGTGTATGCGACCTGATCTCCCAGTGGGGCAGCACGATAAAGTTTCCATGAGCGCGCACTGTCACAAGTCGGTACCTGTCCTGATATGACCTTAGATGTTGCCAGGACGTAAAACTCCAACAACCAACCAACACTAGATATTATTAGGGTGTAGAGCAGGTATGCAGGTATAGCAATACCTCAGGGAGTTTAACGCCCCTGCCCTGCAGAGTTGCAAACCACTGCCTTGTGGTACAGGTTTTTGACAGAACCGAAGGCTAAGGGAGCAAACCCTGAACAGAAAACCATGTCACTGTGGCAGCATTAAGGGCAGTTGATGTATGGAGCTCCCAACATCTCCCGACCAGCCACTGCAGGGACAAATAGTTTTGCGCCTGTCTGGACATGTTCTTGCCGGTGTGAGACCTCTATTTGCTCCCCAAGAGAGTGCGGCTGGTAACTTGCAAAAGCCAGCAGCACTTCAACACTTTTGCAGGCAGCTTTCCTGAAATGTACCACCGCACAAAGAGCAGCAGTCAAGTAATGAAAGCAGTCTTTGTCGCATTGCGACCGACAGCATGATGATGATGATGAGAGCCCCAAACACAACATTTTTCCTTCTTTTTTTAACATATAGCCGAAACTGAATAGTAATCGTTTGTTTGTTTGTTGTTTTACATCCTAGCAACATCTAAGGTCATATCAGGATGGGTACCAACTTGTGACAGTGGACACTTAGTGTGACATTATAGTGCTGCCCCACTGGGAGACTAGGCTGCCAGCACCATGACCTGATATCCAACTCAGTCACATTATCCTGACACTGAGCCAACCAGTCCTTGCCCTATCCTAATAATGCCGATCGCCCGGCTAGAAAGCGACAAGTAGCAATTTTTAAGTTATTGGTTTGACTCGACCAGAGTTCGAACCTACGAACCCATGGGTTCAGATCCCCCTATCTCCCAAAACAGGAGTCGGGTGAATAGTCATCAAATTATGCAATGAAAAAAAAAATTGTTTAACCGCGACATTTTCTGCTGACCTCTCCTTTTTACATTAGTAAACCACGCCCACCCTGGGGGCGTGTCCCTTCCACCCCTTCCGTGTCCAACCATTGGCTACATTAGTTTGCCACACCCCTCTATGCACCTCCCCCTGCCGCCAACCACCATCGCTCAAAATGTCACCACTTTGGTCTTCTGCATTGCATGGCTAGGTCGGAATCAGGCAATAGTCTATTTCCGGCACCAACCCGCCCTCTGACAGCAGTGGCAAGAACTCGTGTTCCGAGTAGGATTTCAGAACACATGCACTGAATACCATCCCAAACCACATAATACCACCTCGGACCACAGAAGCCTACATTTATATTTCTGATCATGACGCCAGGACATCAGATATTAATGGCTAATATAATAGAAGATAAATATAATATTAATGGCTAATAGATCAGAACATCAGATATCAATGGATCTATATAGTTCTCTTTCTCTCTCGCTCTCGCCCCCCCCCCCCCCAACCCCTTATGGGCTGTCACACTATGACATAACGCGGTACCGTAAGCCAACATAGGTGAAATTTGGCCATTACGTCGAGATACGTTGAGGAACATCGAGATACGTTACGCGTTTGTTAAGCCTATGTCAAGATATATCGTGTTATATCATGTTCAGTCGACACTTGTCAAGGTTTTGGACATACCCAAAACTTTCGACATAGCTCGACGTAAGACAATGTGTGGCTTATACGTTAGCATATGCTATGTATACATTAGACATATGTTGAGTATGTTAGATGTACGTTACATGTACATTATACATACATTGAACTACATCAGGCGTAAGTCAAGCCAGCAGAAACGTACAGTCCACGTATTGACAATGTATTGAAAACGTATGGATAACATACGTCTAACGTATGTCTAGCGTATGTTTGGCATTTTTTTTACCTCGTTTTGACGTATTTAACGTATAAAGGTGTACTTCTGACAATCGAATAATGTATATGACATTCACCGGCATTCTATGAGCATTCCATGAGCGTTGTTTTAATGTTCTCATACGTTACAACTACATTGGATCGACGTTCCGCCTATGTCCACTACATTGCACTGACATCCAAATTGGCCCTGCAATGTCGAGAATGTTGAGGTATCTCAACATAAATAAGTGATTTCTACGTTCCCCACTCACTGGTCCGTTACATCGTAGTGTGACAGGGGCATTACATATATTTATATATTTATTTATCTCGGGCAGGTTGCATAATCATTGAACCTTGATGAAAGTATAACGTTTTCGAAACCAAAACCCTTGTCTAAGCTTTGACTTTGAGATATTTGAAGTGCAAACATTGTAAATGAATGTTGGCAAGCACGCCAAAACTCGGACACCATAGCTTGCACCAGTAACAGCTTTTATTAAATTGACTCACCATTCCCTTCACAACAAAATGTAATGCTTAATGAGTGCACTAGTATCTAAGTTGGGTATGTAGAAAACAAATCTAAATAATTGTTTTAGGCTTTGTGATGATTTCATCGCACTATGCGGCTTTAATAGAACCTGTTACTATGCTATCACAATTTTGACATGCACGCCAACATTCAATTTCACATTTCAAAATATTATTTTCCGAAGTTACCCATTCATACTAAAAGTTACTTCAAAGTAAAGTAAGGAGGTTTATAGCGATCAACTTAATATATGTATATTTCAAAGAAAATGCACGGAACTTAAAACAATCGACGGACCATGCAACTAGTTGCATAGTCCGATAAAATCAGCAAATTTTCTAAAGAAAAACATTGATCTAGATTTGAACCTACATATCAAACTTAGATACTGGTGCAATTATCAAGTATGTGTTGCTACATAGAAGGGCATACTAAATCAATTCAATATAACCTGTTACTGTTGAACTTGAAGCCTGTTAATTCTGCAAGTTTAAACTTTAAATATCTTCTAAGTCAGCCATCATGAAGCCAAGTTACTTCAAACTAAAGAAAAGTACACTATAACGATCAACTTAATATATTTAGTTCAGAAAATGACAGAAACTAAAACCCATCGAACTATGCATTTTTACATAACTGTATCCAAAGAAAAAAGGTATTCGATTCAAGCGTTGACCCTCAAGCCGAGTTTCAGCTAAGTGCGCATGCCCCGCGGGAAATCGTCTGTCGTCTGCACACCATCGGAAAGGGCGCCGTCACTCTCCACGCCGAGATTCGGCGCGTGCTCTCAGTGGGTGCACACGGCGGCGGTGCTTGGAGAGCCGACAACCGGGAGCGCGCCCCGTGACTGGCCGATGGGGTGTCATGTGACCTGTTCGTTCTTCTGCCCGTTCTTCTGCCATTTACCGGAAATGGCGGTTTTCGTTAGAACCGATGTCGATCCAGTTTGTGTTGTGTCCAATTGTAGGGTGAGCAGCGCTAAATATGACGCGTTGTCGCAACTTTAGTTTATTTGGTTGGTTGCTGGAGTTTTACGTCCTGGGAACATCTATGGTCATATGAGGACGGGTACCGACTTCTGACAGTGCACACTTATACTAGATACTACCAACCTACCCATGCTTATCTATTAATGGGGCATTTCATCTGGGGAGGTCATGGAACCTCACTACAGTTGTCAGCATCTTGCTTTCATCGTATCTAAACTAAATCCTCTACGCATTGGCTACCTATGATTGAAGTGATGATAAGAATGTAATCAACCTACATAATAGCTTTAACATGTGCTTTGCACGGGTTAAAGCTAGGCTCCGAATCAATCCCTGGACCAGTAGGCCTATTGTGGTGAACTTTCATTACAGATATATTCATGGTTTCTGACTATATTCAGAAACTGTCCATATATCTACGTCCTATGCTATATTCCGGACTCGTGCATGGTCCCTTTTCAATATAGTGCCACCATCTGGTGGAATGCATCTGTACCATTATGGACTAAACCATATCGGTAGCGATGGTACAGTTAACAATACTTGTGGTTATGTGACTCAAAATGGATGCCACTCTGGTCGAAGTGACCAAAGTTAGTAAAAAACCATCAAAATTAATATGAAGTATGTGCAGTAGGCACACACAAAAACATGCTATTACCAACCCATACATGACAAAGCGTCAGTGGAGTATGATGATGCATGTTGGCAGCGCTGATTAAAAAAGGAATATTGATCAGAATGACATCAAACTTAATCACCGTTTGTATTATATATATATAGAAATTAGAAGCAACTGCTGCTGCAAGTACTACAAGCCAGTGAGATCCAACGCGTAAAGCCATTTAGCAAATTGGTTTAGTCGATGTCTTATGATAAAGACATCGACAATGTGATGTCATTTTTCACTGTGCGTGCTGACATAATTAGTTCCAAGTACACCCACCAGAGGAGCTGGCTGAAAGAGAGGAATGTTGGATAAGTGTGTTGATGTCCTCCCTCGTTAACCCGTTTACAACGCCATCTATCACTTTATCAGGTAATCTCTGCATTAGAGCCATTATTTGTAATATATTATGTTATCCCAATCCTCAAGTCGGTGTCACTATAGCACAGTCAAAACCATCGGACTATCCAACCTTAATTAATATTGCTACCATAAGGATGCTTACACATTTATTTTACAGATCTAGACCTGAAACAATTCGCAATTCGACGAATTAAGTCCGATTTATTGAAGCAGCTTCAACTATTGGTTGTTAGATCACGTGCCCTCGCCTTGCGGCTTCGTGACATGGTATGTGGACTGGAATCTGAGGACATTGCTCCCCAGTGATATAAGCTTATGCAAACTTGATGTTAGTTGTATGTAGAGTGGCCTTTGTCAGTGGCTCATCAATGTGTTTAGGGTTTCGTGAAACCCTAAACACAGACTACATCCATCAGTGCACATGTGCCTCTGAATTAATGTTGGAAATGCAGATGGTTTTGAGTTTCCAATTTATGTTTTAGATGAATATATTAGGTTGAACGTTATAATCGGTGCCACTTTAGTGTGTGGACTTCCTGGCCATTCACACTTTAGCATGCAGTCTACCTGCACTTTAATCCTAACCCTAACCCCTAATCCTAACCTTCAAATTGAGGAGGATATCATGAATTAGTGCCATTGTTGTCAATTAGTCTCACTACATCATGAACTAGTGCCACTAAAATGTGAATTATTGGTGTCTATACTGTCCATTAGTGCTTCTGCACCATGGATTAGTGATAATACAACATGAAACAGTGTTGGGACATGGCTAACTAGTGCACTACATGGTTAATTAGTGTCACAATAACATGAATTAGTGCCGCTACATTGAATTAGTGTCACAACAACATTAATTAGTGCCGCTACACTGAATTAGTGTCACAACAACATGAATTAGTGCTGCTACACTGAATTAGTCTCACAACAACATGAATTAGTGCTGATACACTGAATTAGTGTCACAACAACATGAATTAGTGCTGCTACACTGAATTAGTCTCACAACAACATGAATTAGTGCTGCTACACTGAATTAGTGTCACAACAACATGAATTAGTGTTGCTACACTGAATTAGTGTCAGAACAACATGAAGTAGTGCTGCTACACTGAATTAATGTCACAACAACATGAAGTAGTGCTGCTACACTGAATTAGTGTCACAACAACATGAATTAGTGCTACTACACTGAATTAGTGTCACAACAACATGAAGTAGTGCTGCTATGCTGAATTGTCGCTACACCATGAATTAGTGTCATTTCACAATGAATTAGTGTCATTGCACCATTAATTAGTGCCATTGCACCATGAATTAGTGTCATTGCACCATGAATTAGTGTCATTTCACAATGAATTAGTGTCATTGCACCATTAATTAGTGCCATTGCACCATGAATTAGTGTCATTGCACCATGAATTAGTGTCATTTCACAATGAATTAGTGTCATTGCACCATTAATTAGTGCCATTGCACCATGAATTAGTGTCATTGCACCATGAATTAGTGTCATTTCACAATGAATTGGTGTCATTGCACCATGAATTAGTGTCATTTCACAATGAATTGGTGTCATTGCACCATTAATTAGTGCCATTGCACCATGAATTAGTGTCATTACACCGTGGATTAGTGTCATCGCACCATGAATTAGTGCCATTGTGCCATGGAATCGTGTCATCGCACCATGAATTAGTGCTATTACGTTATGTACTGGTCCCACGACAACATCGAATCAGTGAGGACATATCATGCAGCAGTGCCACTACATCGTGAATAAGTGTTGCTATAGCATGAATTAGTCCCCCTCTCATGACCGCTATAACTCCTCCTCCTCCATCTTCCTCTCTCCCTCCCTCTTTCCCCCCATCTCTCTCCCCATTTCTTTCCCTCTCGCGACCGCTATAACTCTCTCCCTCCTCCATCTTCCTCTCTCCCTCCCTCTCTTCCCCACCTCTCCCTCTCTCTACTGCCTCCCTCTCTCCCTCCTTCCCCCTGCTGGGGAAAGCTGTAGGAGCCCAAGAGGGGGTGCCACCAGGCGTAGCCAGGAGTAGTAGTACTAGATGAATGTTAACGCCTTCCATGAATTAATACTAATATAATTCTTCTACATCACATATATATTTTAATATGTTTTAATGTTTCACCCATTTGCAGTTTCCCACGAACCACGTCTGGTGTGTGTGTGTGTGTGTGTGTGTGTGTGTGTGTGTGTGTGTGTGTGTGTGTGTACTAGATGGATGTTAACGGCTTCTGAGAATTAATACTTGTACAATTCTAATACATCGCATACATATATATATTTTATTATTATTATTATTATCCTCTTCTTTGATGCAGGCTTGTGGTAGCCTATACAAAGCTCGTAGCTCTCAGCTCTAATGGTATGCAGCCTCGAAATTGTACAGGAATGTTTCTCTGGCCCAGGCCGTCCAGCGCATTCTTGAATTGATTCATGGTAGCTGTTTTAATGTCTCACTCATCTGCATCTTCCCACAAACTGCGACTGGTGGGTTTTTTTGTGTGTGTATGTGCGTGTATGTGTGGAGGGAAAGGAGGGGGAGGTTGCATGGTTGGTTGTTGGAGTTTTATATCCTGGCAACATCTAAGGTCATACCAGGATGGGTACTGACTTGTGACAGTGCACACTCATGGTGATTTTATAGCACTGCCCCACTGGGAAATCAAGCTGCCAGCACCATGACCCAATATCCCACTCAGTCACATTATCCTGACACTGAGCTAACCGGTCCTTTCCCTATCCTATTAATGCCAAGCACCAGCCTAGGAAGCGACAAGTATCAATTTTAAAAGTCATTGGCTTTACTCGACCGGGAACCGGACTTCCGACTTTCCGCACGTGAGGCCCGCGCTCTACCGATTTGGCCACCGCGCTCGGTGAGTAGGAGGAGGAGGAAGAATCCTGCATGGTTGGTTTCACGCGCCATAGTCCTCCCCGCCCCGGCTCGAGACGCGCTTGATGATGACGTTAATTGGTGACCTACTTTTGAAGTACAGGTCATGTGTGCTCTACTACTCTAGGTGTGCAAGTGGTAGGTAGGGGGGGGGGGGCCGAGGGGGGTCCCATTTTCGTAGACTTACCGGAATCCAGTGCATGCTCCGCCCGGCGAGGAAGTAACCACCAACGCTACCTCGGTTCCGCAGTGACGACTGGAAGAGAAAGAAGGCAACAATTAATCTATGCTGTATTTCACAAACTTCCAGAAGCAATGATACTGATAGTTAGAAAAAAAGGAAATAATCAGGAAACACTCATTTTTCTTTCGAGTGACAGATCCATGGAACAGTCTTCCAGATCAAGTGGTTGAAGCACCAAGGGTAGAAGCATTTGAGAGGAGGCTAGAGAGACATTGGAGAGGACACCCATAACCTCAACACTCCCTAGATCAGACAGAAGAGGATCTGTAAGTTAATCTGTAAGTAAGGAAAGGGTAATCATTTCCAAGCAACAAAGAGTATACGATTTGCAGACTACAAGGAAGTTAATCTTGACAGAATGGTCCTTCTAATTATACCCTTCAAAGAATTAGCACCACTTGCTGAGTGGATATTTGCACAGGTGTGTGGGAGCAGCACTGTCTCTGTAACAGAGCTGCTGAAGAACCCATTAGAACCCATTGGGGTGAATAATTTAAGCATTCAGTGGTAACCATCTTGTTTTGTTGCATTCTCTCCCATTTTATCAACTCTACTTTAATTTTATGACCAGACGGGATGGCCAAATGAGTTGAGCATCTGTCTCTCGTTTTGGTAGGTCATGGGATTCGAACCCTGATCGAGTCAAACCAATTACTTTAAAAGTGTCGCTACCTAGCCTGGCGCTCGGCATTAATAGGATCAAACAAGGAGCAGTTTTGTAGTAGTTGAAATGATCAAACAGAAAGATAATTATTAATAGGCTAAAGGTTAAAAAGTATGCTATGCGACGCACAGAGAGAAAGAGTGCTATAGAGAGGTACCTTGTTATAATATTCTATTTATAAGTATGGCCTGACTCTATATTACATATTTCTTTTAATAGATTCAACAAAGAATTTCAACAGATAATAGACAGAATATTATATACCTATTACTACTACTTTACTATTGCCTTCCAAAACATACGTTCGACAGAGCAAATCGGAGGCTTCCAGGAAACACTCACAATTAATTACAAAATTACCTTTTTTATTTAGAAAAAAATATATATAATCTCATTCCTACAGTAATTAAGCATCACCTGATAGCTTTATCGCATACTCGATTTATTTCTAAAATATTAACACAAATGTTATGAATGGAAAACTGAGGCTTAAACTTTAAAGGTCTCAAGGCAATGTTTGTAATGCCATACTTCAGGAGCAGAAAGGACGATGGATTGTCTAAGAAAAGAATAACAAATATATGCCCTCGATGTTCGGATAGATCAAACTTTTCGACACATGCTGTCATTATCTAGTTAGTCTACCATCATTATACGCAGGTATCTATATGCTCGACTTGTCATGGTCTGCCTGCAGGTAAACCTGCTATAAAAACAAGTATATCACACATCAAATTACATGTTTCTCTTCCTCCTCCCTCTTCCTCTCTATCTCTGTTTCTACCGCTCTTTCACTCTCTCTTCCTCTTCCCTCTCCCTCTCTCCAGCTTTCCTCCATCGCTCTCCCCCTCTTTCCTGCATCTCTTTCCCTCTCTCTACCATTATATCTCTATTCCTCCTCCATCTTCCTCTCTCTCCCTCTCCTCCATCTCTTTCCCTCTCTCTACCACTCTATCTCTCTCCCTCATTCATCTTCCTCTCTCTCCCTCTTTCCTCCATCTCTCTCCATCTCTCCCCACCTCTCTCCCTCGCTCTACCGCTTTATCTCTCTCCTCCATCGTCCTCTCTTTCCCTCTCCCCGATCTCTCTCCCTCTCTCTGCTCTCCCTCTTCCATCCTCCCATCTCCCTCTTCCTCTCTCCCTCCCTCTCTCCCCCCACCTCTGCCTCTCTCCCCCGCCCTCCCCTCCCGCTCTCCCCCCTGTCTCTTCCCCTCATCTCATCGTCAGACACCCCTCCCATTTCTCTTTCTAAAACCCAGCAATGTTTACTTTTCAGAACAATCGCTCCAGCATATGTAGCTGTCACCTGGCCAGCTATTTTACTATCAAGGTCAGGGCCGTTGTTAAATTACCACTTCGGGCCAAATGAATAAAGCGTCACCATGTATGATGTAGCCTCGTTGACCTAGTGTCTGCATGCCTCTCAACGCTCACACTACTATGATGATCATCGGTCACGTGACAATAGGTCTCTGGTATTACTGAAGAATTGACCGAAGCTGTTTACACACCCGGTAGTGGAGTGGTTGTCCCTCCCAAGTCCTACTCTCCACTATTCATCCTGTGCATTTACACTCACTTTAAACCCATAACCTATGGCCTAAGGTACTAGGGTTATCCTAACACTGGGCTAAGCAGCCCATTCCCTGTCCTATTAATGCCAAGCGCCAGGCTAGGAACTGGACAAGTATACATTTTATAAGTCATTGGTTTGATTCGACTGGGAATAGAATCTAGATAAATGTTTTGGTTTCGAAAATGTGATGATTTCAGCGAAGTATGCAGCTTTAATGATGTCATCAGATGTGAGTCAGCTGGATCATTCGAGAGTTGCCTGAATTCATTAATGGTAATAAATGTCACTTTGCGTCACTTTTATGGCGAAGAGATGGCTTTAAATAGTGGTACCCAATGGCAACGTGTACAACAAATGCAACTGTTCTCGTCGTGACCCAGCGTTGCATACATATTTAGTAGCTCTCATCAAGTCATTCCTGGGCCTAAATCAATCGCTGTTGTGCAATTAAGTTTGTAGTAATAATTATGGGAGTAAACAATCTAGATATTAAGCAGATAATTGTATTGTAGCATATAATTGCAGTTTAGTAGTATAAAAAAAGTGGAACTATGTGTCTACTTCATTAATTAGTGGCAAATTTATACTGCCTATCATGGATAAGTCGGAATAGTCTTGTTTGCACCATTGGACAGGTGGTTGATAGAAAGCCTGAGCCTACACTTTTACCGACCCAAGGGGTTTTTAGCCTCCCACACCACATAGACATGGTATAAGAGAAACTGGCCTTTGATGACACTGTAAGTTATACACAACAGTGGAAATCCAAATTGGCAGAGGTGATGGCCTGGGGAATCGAACCACTGACCTTCAGATTAGGAGTCCGACCTAGATTAATGTTGCATAGTCTAATGGTTTTGAGTTTCTGCCATTTTCTTAAATAAATATATTACATTGATTGCTATAACCTACCTTACTTTAGTATGAAGTAACTTTTATTTTAAATGGCTAACTTTTGAGATATTTGAAGTACAACCATGAATGATTAATTTTGGCAAGCACGCCAACACTCTGACAATATAGGCTTCTGCAGTAATAGGTTCTATTAAATTGCTGCAGTGTTCCCTTCAATGTGGTGACAAATGCTAAATAAGTGCACGAGTATCTAAGTTATATATGTAGTATCACATCTAGATAATGGTTTTGGTTTTGACACTTTTGCTGTTTGAAGAATATTAAAAACACACTGCGTGCGAATAGGCTACCTTCATTTTACCTTCATAAAAAGGATTCAATTTAAGAAGTACGATATTAATGATGTGTAGTAAAGAGAATTGCACACACATGTTTACTATCAATGATCGTAGCCTAATGTATATACATACTATTTGTGTGAGATATACTGCACTATTTAAATAAAAACTAGGGCTGACTTCCTGTGTGGAATGTCGGCTGAGTCAAACTAATGACATACAGAATTGATACTTGTTGTTACCTAACCTGGTGCTTGACATTAATAGGATAGTGCAAGGGCTGGTTATCTCAGTATCAGGATAATGTGACTGAGTCAGATATCTGGCCATAGTGCTGACAGCATGATCTCCCAGTGGGACAGCATTATGAAGTTACCATAAGTGTCACAAGTAGGTATCCATCCCCCATATACCTTTAGATGTTGCCAGGACCTAATATCCCCAATCAAAAATGAAGAAACTAACACTAAAAATGGCTCATGAAACTGTCTGAAGGCTGAAGTCGTTAACTAAACGCTTTATAACAACCCTTAATCAACGAATGTAATAAATGTGAAGATATAGTCAGTCAAGCTACTCGATATGCTATGGGAGTTAGACTGATGATAGAACCATTCCCAGGTCCCATATCGGGCAATAACCGTGTAATATAAGTACATCATTACGAGCACACATAAGTTCGAAGTGACACCTGCAATAGACGTGCTCACATTCTTTTAGGGAGGGTGAGTGGGTTTGTGTTTTTTGTCTATGTTTTCTCGTGTTCTTCTTCGTTCTTGGTCCTGATATGACCTTAGATGTTGCCAGGACGTAAAACTCCAGAAAACAACCAAATCTTTCTTCTCCCTCCCTTGTTTGAAGCGGGGGCGGTGCATACTGAAAGTTTACTTTCCAACTGGGTTAGTGTGTGTTCGCCGAGCCTGTTCTCATTCTACATTCTAACCGATACCCCCCCCCCCCGCCCCCAACCAACCCCCTCACCATCACTCACACACAAACACCCCCCCCCCCCCACCTGCACACACATACATATACGCCGCGGGTGGCTGGCGACTAGTACTCACTCAGGTGTATCAGGGACCCATGTTGCTAGGCCAGCCACGCCGTAAACAAGCCGGCACACCCACACACCCCACTCCCACACACCCCACTCCCACACACCCCACTCCCACACACCCCACTCCCACCCTCCACTCACATACACCCCACCCCTCACCCATGCGCGACGTCGGGTACTGGGTAGGTATGCACACAATTGAGGCATTCGACTGGGACCTTTCCATCCACAAGATTTAGGCTCCGCCCACCTGCGCAGTGAACTAGATTTTTGAATGCAAAGAGGGCAACCATTTGCAATCGAAAAAAACAGCTCTGATTGGCTGAAGCTACTGAATCTGTGACCTTATGGATGGAGCCACAAGACACATTCGATTCATACATATAGAAACCCACTTCCTGTCCCAGTCGAATAGGAATTTGTAAAGAAATATGTTGATATGCATATAGAAAGGCCCAGTCAAATACGTCCAATGTTATTATACAGCGTGCAGGTGAAGGTCTGCGCCTGAGCATTGGGCCACTTCCGGCACAGAACAAAAAAGAAAAACATCAACACGGCTAGACTCTACTCACAAACAGCCCGAACGCCATGACAAGGACGAAATAGCCGACGATGACGGCAATGTCCGCCGGGTGCAAGCTTCTGTTCTTCTCCTGATCCAACGAGACATTTTCGTCCCCGATTCCGCTCATGGTTAAAGCTGCCCCCTTTCCCTATGTGTGTCCACTGCAGTGTGTGTGTGTGTGTGTATGTGTGTTGGGGTTGGTGGGGGGAGTACCACACTCTCAAGTGGCTCTGATGTGTGTATCTGGTTGTCTGTCTACCCGGTCTGGGACTAGTGACGGGACCGTAGGTATGTGTGCTTATAAGGACACTATACCTGGGAGGATATGGTGGGTAGGTGGGCGGGAGGGAAGAGGGAGGGAGAGAAGGGGGTCGCAGTCCCTCCTGTGCCCCCCCTCCCTCCATCCATCCCTCCCTCGTCTAACCACCACCATCGCCCACGCCCCAGCCCCCGCCCAAGGGGGTCGGATAATGAATGCGCATGCAAACAAACCATAGGAATGAGGAGTGATGCGGTTTATTTGCTTACGTTATTGTTGCATGGCGGATCAAAGCACCACATTTAGCCACCCGCCCTTTTTGGGGCTGACTATATGTATCGCACAACAAACAGTCGTCAGACACCCCTCACCCCCGGGTATTTATGCTACATAAGCTGTATTCACACGGGCAAAATCTAAAGCGATCTAAAGAAGGCGATTTATATGTGCGCGCATTCACACGGGCTGAGTTTCAAAGTGTGTCGCTTTGAATCGGTTTAAGGCGGAAGTGGATATCTGCGCATGATCAAGTCCAGACTAACCAGCGCCAGTTTGGGTTCGTCGACGACGGCCGAGAGAGTGTGGGTTCGACCTAGATATGTATGGACTGAATTGTATTGGTTTGGAACAGTCAAAACTTCTGCTGGGCAGTGAAACCCTAAAAATAAATTATGAAAAAAATATATGTGCACCTCTAGCAGTTTCATAGACTAAATTATATAATATGCGCTTTTGATTGACCGGAAAGTCAACAAACCAAGGTCTCGACTGCGCATGCGTGTGACATCATAAATCGCTTCATATGGCTTCACACGGACAAGATGAAACGATTCAGTCTAGATCGGTTCCTGTAGACCACCATGCGAAGCGTTTTACATTAAACAATTTATATGAATCGATTCAGCCCTAAAACGCCTCAGCCATCCATTCACACAGGACATGTGAGTCGAACTACGCAAGTAGTTTTGCGTGAGGCGTTTTAACTTGCCCGTGTGAATACAGCTATAGCCTCCCAAATAACCTCCACAGTGGCAGATCTCGGGCCTGCGCACAATTAGGAGCAAACCTCCATGAGATACACAAACTTGGGACCTGGTTGTCCGACTCTGTTCACACATACGTCCCTCATGACAAAACACTACCATCCCCCAGGACGCTGTCAGCTACTTTTTGATAAACACCCTGGGAAACGAACCAAAATGACTCAAAATGAACATCAGATGCCTAAACTCATCTCTCAATTACTCCTCTTTTTAATCGATTTGAAAAAGAATCAACACTATGTCTGATGGTTTTTGCGTTACTGAATTAAATAGTGTGAATGATTAAAGATAATCAGAGCTGCAAGACCTGTGCCTCAGCGCTGAAGAAAAATTGTATTCAAATGCTTACCTAAAAAAATGTTTGTTAATGATAATGTAGAAAAGGTGGCATGCCCGAATTGGTGCTTTAATCCACATGTTAACGATAACGAATGTAGCTTATACTGTGGGTGACACCAGCCAGAGATACCTGGATCACGAAATGGGGGGGGTCGTCGGTGCTGAGTGTAGGTCCTGATACCGGTCTCCCACATTCATTAAAATCGCGCCAGATTCACTTGGAATACTGTTTTATTTAGCTTATAGTTGCATAGTCCGATGGTTTTGACTTTCTGTAACTTTTCTAAAATAAATATATTAAATTGATTGCCATGTTCTACCTTACTGTTTAGTTTGAAGTAACTTTTATTTTAAATGGCTAAGTTTTGAGATATTTGAAGTGCATTCTTGTCGAATTAGTTTTGGTAAGCATGCCAAAACTGACATCATAGGCTTTAGCCGTAGCAGGTTCTATTAAATCTCCTCAGTATTAATGCTTAATGGGTGCACTAGTAGGCATATAAGTTAGATATGTAGAATCAATTCTAGATAATTGCTTTGGTTTCGAAAATCTGACGCTCTTTATTTAGCTTAACAATTAAAGTACAGGGTGAATATGGAGGCCCAGTGCCCAGTGTATGCATACAAAGTCAGTAACTTACGCATATAATATATATGTAAATATTCATGTAAAATATAATAAAAGTGTTGAATATAAACATGAACACTATTCCTGTCAGTTTGTTACTCATTGCTCTTATAATTCCGTAAGTTGGTGATTCTTTATTTTCTGCTATAATGTTGAGCTCAATAAATAAGGTTGATCGTTACACAGTACTTTACTTTAAGGTGGAGAGAACTTAATTGGGGAGCTATTTGAAGTGAATATAAGGCAATAAATTAGGTTATATGCAATGCTGTTTTGGTCAACATTAAAGTAGGTTTATCGAAGCTAGTTGTTTCAATCAGAATAGCTCATCATGAAGAATATCACTCGATTGACGAAGATGCTTTTCATTCTGATCTCAATGGTGTTCATTATGTCCTATTGGATATACCAATGTATCATGTGAGAAGACGTGGGCTCGATTCCTGACCCAGTCAAGTAGAAAGACTTACAGAATTGATACTTGTCGCTACCTAGTATGTCGCTTGGCATTACAAGAACTGCTTTCCCCAACAGCAAAATTGTATAACTGAGTGGGATATCAGATCGTGGTAGCCCAGTCCGGCAGCACTATATAACCATCACGTGGACTGGACGGCTAAATCAATAAGAGCGCTGGCTGGCTTCTAGTACAGGAGTGTGTGGGTTCGAACGCCAACCGAAGTCAAATCACTGACCTACAAATTTGATGTTTGTCATTATCTAGCATGGTGCTCTCCATTACTAGGTTAGGGCAAGAACTGGTTTGCCTAGTATTATAATAATGTGACTAAGTGGGATAGCAGGTCATGGTGCCAGGCGCTGAGTGTTCTAGTGGGGCAGCACTATAAAGTTGCCATGGTTGCTCACTGTCACAAATCGGTGTCCGTCCTGATATGACCTTGGATTTTGTCAGGACATAAAACAGCAATGTCTAACTTATAACTATCATCAGTATACACGATCACAAATCACTATATATATATGTATACGTATACGTATACACATATATATATATAGATATATAGTATAGTTATACGAGTCTTACCTTGGTACAGATGATGGATAACTGTTGTTTTACCGAGGTATAAGCCTCGGATAGATGTGGGCTAGGGAGAGGTAAGCACGTCCGGTACCAGCAATCTTAACCTACTTATTGAGGATAAAAATGATTCTAAAAAACAACCTAAGGTCAAGTGACCTCATGCTAAATTGAGTGATTGACTAGATGTGGCAGGGTGTGGCGGGTGGGCCCTCGCCCACGTCTAACCGAGGCTTATACCTCGGTAAAACAATAGTTATCCATCATCTATACCCAGGTAAGATTCGTCTAACTAATCTATTTTACCTCGGTATGCCGCCTCTGGCTAGCCGTAGGCTAGGGAGACCTTTACGTAAAATAATTTTTATCCTGATATTCTTGTTTTGTTATTATTCTTTAGTGATTATGTCTTATGTATGCAACAATGGAAAAGCGATTTGTATGGCAAAAAAGAGGAAAAACCAATGTTTTTCTTACCTCTCTCTTTCAGTTGGTGAGTAGCCTGTGCGCTATCGGCTGAGGCTTCTCTAGTCGTTTGTGGTAATGTCTAGCAAACGAAGTAGCGGTTTTCCATCCCGCGTGAGCTAGGATCCGTTTAACGGAGATGCCTAGCAATCTTGCCTTGGACACCATTGCACCACGTGTAGAGTGCGATGAGTACCTGTCTGTATTTACTCCCGCCAGTTTTAACACATTCATTGTCCATCGGGCGAGGGTATCCCTGGAAATGGCCTTGTGTGGCTTAATAAAGCTGACCAATAGCTGTCTTGAGTTTCTTATTAATCTTGTCTTGGATATATAATTTCGTATCGCAGATACGACACATAACTTGCGATCCTGAGTGAAACTGGACACCCCTATCGTAGAAAGGGGGTCACCTAATCGGTTTGATTTTAATAAAGTTGATAAATCAAACGTGGCCTCTTTACTGTCAATTTCTAGACCATTCAGCGACAGGGCAACTATAGTTTGGCCTCTGTGTCCAGTGACCAGGAGAAGCAAAACTGCGACTTTGAAACCTAAAAGTTTAACGTCCAGAAACTTATTTTCTGGCCATTTCTTGAAGAGGTTGAACACTAGAGAAACATCCCAAAACCTATTATATTTGGGTTTAGGCGGATTCCTCTGATAAATTGATCGTATGATCCAACAAATAACATGGTGTTTACCCATTGTTTGTCCATTAACCCGCGGTAGGATTATCGACAGAGCACATCTGGCAGCGTTAATAGCGCCATATCCTAGGCCTTCGTCCTCTAGGTAACGTAGGAAGAGTCCTACCTGGGATACTGTGGGAGTCATTGGCTTGACTTTCTTAAGCAGGCAATAAATACCCCATTTCTTTAAATACGTAGTATACATTTTCACCGTTCCTTTTCTCCACGCATCATCAACCAAACGCTGTTGTGTAATTTTGTCTAAGCCAAACTGTTCTAAATATTTATTTAAAAAAGGAATGCCACTAACGGAGTTGTCGACACGTTTCCGTGGCGTTCTAGTGGTCCCTGATGTTTGAGGTTTCCTCGGAATCTTGGG
Organism: Branchipolynoe longqiensis; assembly: GCA_030323885.1. Classification (NCBI taxonomy): domain Eukaryota; kingdom Metazoa; phylum Annelida; class Polychaeta; order Phyllodocida; family Polynoidae; genus Branchipolynoe; species Branchipolynoe longqiensis. The sequence continues at coordinate 11,128,871 of CM059195.1, read as the reverse complement.
AAGCGAAGGCTGCTTTTGGCTGTGGCTAGTAACGTCGGTAGCCACGGTTGCGTGTGCCACTCGGGGACGATGAGTATGGCGTGTGTCCCCTCCATTTGAATCTTTCTGGCGACTTTGCTAATGATAGTAAAGGGGGGGAAAATGTAAAAGAAATGATGTCGCCACTTTAGGGAGAAGGCATCAATGTGCCAAGCATTGGGTTCCGGGTGCCACGAAACATATTTTGGAATTTTAAAGTTATTACGCGAAGCGAACAAATCGATCTGAGGTGAACCCCATGTGTGACAAATGTGTTTGAAAATGGATGGATTAAGTGACCACTCTAAGTGATCATGGAACTGGCGACTCATCTTGTCAGCTAGACAATTTTGTGTGCCTGGAATGTGATTAACAGTTAACCAGACATCAAAGGTTTGAGCCCAGTTCCAAATGAGAAGTGCCATTGCATTACATTTAATCGATTTTGTACCTCCCATATTTCTGACATAAGCCATAGCTGTGGTGTTATCCGTGAGGATACGTACATTATTTTTGGGTATTTTTACTAGACTGGTTAATCCCAAGTAAATGGCCCTTAGTTCTAGAACGTTAATATGATCGGGGAGTTCCGATTCTAGCCATCTTCCTCCCGTTGCTACATCATTTTGATGTGCTCCCCACCCTTGGAGAGACGCGTCAGTGGTAACGGTAGTGTCAGGCTCTCCCATTCTAATGGGATTGGGGGAATGGTCAAAGTGGTTTAGCCACCAATCAATGTCGGCTAGGCCGTTCTCCGAAATAAACATGGTCTTTTCAAAGTTTCCCTTTGCGCGGGCCAGCGCCAAATTTTTATCAATTTCGAGGGATTTTATGTGTGCCGCTCCGTATAGAATAGCTGGACTATACGAAACCATGACCCCGATAAGGACCGCGACCTGTCTAATCTTTGGCCTAGAAGTGTCTAACAGCTGTATCGCTGTGCGGTAAAGCTTATCTTTCTTTTGGCGTGTAAGCGAAACGGTCATAGCCGTGGTGTTCAGAATGAACCCGAGACACTTAAGCTCCTGAGTAGGAGAAAAAACTGATTTCTTGTTATGTATGAAGAAACCCAATTTGGTGAAAATTTTGCATAAATCTTTAACAGCGAGTTCACATTGCGTGAAAGATTGGCCCATAATAAAAGAATCATCTATGTATGGAAACATACAATGCCCCAATTTTGCCATGTGTGCAAAAATTGGTTTCAACAACTTAGTAAACAGACGCGGTGCGCAGGCCAAACCATTAGGTAAACATGTAAATTCAAAAAGTTGGCCATTCCAGAGAAAACGTAGGTATTTCCGATCTGTCTGGTGAATAGGAACGGTGTAGTACGCATCCCTTAAATCAACACTCGCTAGCCAACACCCTGGGGTAATTAAATCACGAGCTGTTTCTAAAGAAAACATTTTGAAATGTTTGTATTCAATGATTTCATTCAACTGAGTTAAATCTAAAATCATTCGGATTGAACCATCAGGTTTAGGAGTAGAGAAGATATTGGAAATATATTCCCCTTCAGTATGTTCAACTCTGTTGACAATGCCCTTAGACTCAAACAGTAGAACCTGGTGATCTAGCTGAGATTTTTCTAGTGAATTAAACTGATACGGAAAAGGCGCTCTCTTTTGTATAGGCAATTGTGTGAAAGGGATGTGAATGCCTTTAACAATATTCAGGACCTCTGGATTAGTGGTTAACTGTTGCCATTGATGTAAACAATTAGAAACATTCCCTGCTTGAAAAAGGCTTACTTCAGTTTGAGTTTCCTCCGTGACCATTGTAGGGTCAGGAGGCTGCACTGTTTGTGTGGAAATCTCTACTTGTTCCCTTGTTTCGGGAACTGGGGCTTGGGAACGAAATCCCTCTTGTAGCCGCGGTTGTCGTTCCAGTTTGAGGCCGGCCTGTCGCCTCGGCCCCTTCCTCGCTGGTTGAACTGGAAGGACGGTCCGCCCCTGAACGGCCTTCCTCCTCTGCGGAATCGAAAATCCGTCCTAGACTTTCTGAACCCTGCTGGGTTTTGGAAGCGACGACTCTTTGCTTCAGTGTTTTTAGCACTCTTGTAGTCGACCTCTACCTGTTTGTACAGGTAAGCTAGCTGACCCCCAAACATCTTGGATTTATCAAGCGGTTTGCTCTTGATAGGGGTAGGTCCGGAATACACGGTGTATTCCTTACCATCATGGTCCGTTACCTTCTTAGAGCGGGCAACCTCTTTTCCGGCATCTGTGGTGACCGATTTGAAAACGTTTTCAAATCTCCGATGGGTCATGTAGTTACTAGCGGCTGCTAACAAAGCTATGCCCCGGTCCATAACCCGCGCCAAAGACGAGAACTTGTTCTCTGTCTGCATCCTGTTAGCCACAGGGATAACAGACGTCAAGGCACCCAAAACTGCCTTATGGATCAGGCAGAGGGAAGTTTCATAACGACGGCGTTCGTCGGAAAGATGAATGCCGGAATCCATCTCTTTGAAAACCGAAGCAGGAATGCCCTTAACTCCTGAAATCTGCTCAGTCAACTTGTTGATGACTTCGATCGGTTTAAACGTAGTGAAATGGCTATTCACCGTTTTGCGCATCATGGTAGTGGTGCGCACTTTCTGAGCTTTCTTTTTGACAATCTTCTTGCCAGCTTTAACGCCTATTTTGGCGTAGACTCCCGCTCGTTCCGTGTCGGAATCCGACTCGGTGGAAGAAGAGTCGGACGACGAGTCTGAAGAGGAGTCCTTCTTCTTCTTCTTCTTCTTCTTTTTGGACTTTTTGGAGCGCTTAGAGTTCGCTTTCTTTGTGAACTCGTCACCAGAACTGCTCACTGGGCGGCGTTTCTTGCCCCGCGCTTTCGGTTTCGGAACCTCAGGTGCCGAAAGCGTGTCCTCTTCGTCCTCAGAAAAGTCTTCCCAATCCTCATCAGGGATTTGGGAAGGATCTGGAAAGGTCTGCGCCTGGAAAAGGCGCATCTTCTCCTCCATCATCTCCGCCATTTTCGCCTCCCACCCCACTGGTTGAGGGGCGTGATCACTGTCTTGATCCGAGGCATGAGCCCCAGGATGTGGGGACGGCGGAGCCGTAGCCGGTGGAGACGAATCGTAATCCGTAGGGGGGACACCCACCGCTGCAGCGGGCGGCTTATTCCGGCGAGTGGCCATCGGGAACTGTAACGAAACCAAAGCGTTACTAACCCGGAATCATCTCAACTACACAAGTGTAAGCCAGTAAACTGGGTTGAGGAACATGGTACAGAGAACGTGTTTTGCAACGTGTCAGTACAGGCGTGAAGCTAAATTTGCCGTAGGTGTGTGGTAACGAAACCAACCAAACGGAGGGCATCGATCGTGAGATCGGCCCCTCTCTCTGTTCCGTACACTTCTCCCACCTGTGGCTACAGCGCCAACAAGTTGGAGAAAATATTACGAAACTCGGAGGTTCGCCTTAAACCGGTCAGGGGTGTTTATAAAAAACACCCAGAAGCATCCCCAACATCATCCTCTATTAGGATCCGGGAGACTTTTCTTAGGAAATGAGCAACTCGGGTTGCCATTTCTCCCTGTCTGAAAAACAGGTGTCGATAGAACTCAGTATCGGTTTCGTTTGTGCCAGCGGCACGCAATGTTCTATCCGTAAGTTAAAAAACGTACAAAGTCCAAACAGGACTGAAGAAAGTTCTGAACTTTCATAAAAAGATGCTATAGAGCATGATAAACAAAGTTATCGAAGAAAACAGTACTTACTTTTGGATAAAAGCAGTAGTAGTAGATAAATCCTGTGGAGCAACTCACAAACGTCCTCCCGTTGTGAGTTACTTATGCTAATTGCTGGACCCGGATGTGCTTCCTTCTCCCTAGCCTACGGCTAGCCAGAGGCGGCATACCGAGGTAAAATATATATATATATATATAATGATATGACTTTAGTTGTTGCCTTGGTGTAAAACCCCCCCAAATAAACCGAGCCAAACCTATCAAATCCGTAGCCGTCCTGCTATATGACAGCAGATGCTTGCTAGGATGTAAAACCCCACTCGGCTCACTCCAGCTGACTGCATGTTAGACACCAGGACTAAATTGCCGCTGTGTGAATGGAACAAGTCAATATATATCATGACCTTAATTGTTGCGATGACATAAAACCCTCCAATTAAACCGAGCCAAACGTAACAAATCCATAGCCGTCCTACTATAGGACATTAGATTTTTGCTAGGACCTAAAACCCCAATTAGCTCGCTCCATCTGCACGCCAAACACCATCACCAGATTGCCTATGTGTGAATGTAACAAGTCAATCAGATGTTTGCTAGGATGTAAAACCCCAATCAGCTCGCTCCGGCTGACTGTGAATGCCAGACACCAGCGACAGGTAACAAGTCAATATATGTCATGATATGTCCTTAATTGTTGTCATGGCATAAAAAAAACCAAATAAACCGAGTCAAACCTAATAAACCCGTAGCTGTCCTGCTATTGGACATTAGATGTTTGCTAGGACGTAAAACCCAACTTGGCTTGCTCCGATTGCCTCTGTGTGAATGTAACAAGTTAATTTATATCATGACATGACCTTAATTGTTGGCATGGCATAAAAAAAAACAAATACGAGCCAAACCTAGCACATCGGTTGCTGTCCTGCTATATGACATCAGATGTTTGCTAGGACTTGAAACCCAACTCGGCTCACTCCAGCTGACTGTGCATGTTAGACACCAGCACTAAATTGCTTCTGTGTGAATAGAACAAGTCAATATATATCATGACCTCATGACATAAAACCCCCAAATGAACCGGACTTACTGTGCGTGCCAGACACTAGACCCGGTTGCCTGTGTGAATGTGACAAGTGAATATATATCATGATATGACCTTAATTGTTGCCATGATGTAATCCTCCCAAATAAACGGAGCCAAACCTAACAAACCCATAGCCGTCTTGCTATATGGCATCAGATGTTTGCTAGGCCGTAAAACCCCAATTGGCTTGCTCCAGCTGACTGTGCATGCGCACCAGATTCTGTGTGAATGTAACAAGTGAATATATATCATGACATGACCTTCATTGTTGCCATGGTGAAAGATCCCCAAATAAACATAGCCAACCCTATAGGGCCATTCTGCTATATGACATCAGAGATTTGCTAGGGCGTAAAACCCAACTTGGCTCGCTCCAGCTGACTGTGCATGCCAGACACCAGTGCCAGATTGCCTATGTGTGAATGTAACCTGTGCAGGAGCATGGAAGGTCACACTTGCACTGCTCTTTATGGTTACACACTGAGTCTGAGTGGTGGGAAGCACGTACACATGTTATGTATCACGTCACAGATTTTATTAGACTTTTCACGCACCAGCCGGACTTATCGATACGCTGACATTATTGAAGCATGCAATCCATGTACAGTTAGTGTCTGTCGCAAAGCACAACTCTCCATCTAGAAGGATGCCCTGACATGGCGGGTGTCCTCTTATCGGAGGGACACTCAAAATCAAATGAAACAAAAACAATTCATACATTGAAAAGCTGTTCACAAATATCAATGGTTTCACTCCTACAAAGGTAATTGAAGCTAGGTATTAATGTACAGTAGTATCTGTCTTCAAAGGAAAATTGTGCATACAAACCAATATTGTCCTAACACAGCAGGTGTCTTTTCAAAGGGTGGGGGGCAATTAAATGAAACAAAAAATGTTCATACATTGAAAAAGTGTTCACAAATGACAAGGGTTTCACTTGTTGCAAGGGTAATTGAGGAAAGGTACCTGTCTTCAACGGAAAATTCTGCATCCACACCAATGTTGTCCTGAGATGGCGGGTGTTCTGTCACCGGAGGAACAATCAGATGAAACAAGGACAGTTTGTAAAATTGAAAAAGTAACTCTGTATTTGCGTAACCCAGCCTTCTAACACTAAGGTTATTTAGCAGCTCTGTTCCAAGGCTGTGGGAGTAACTAGAAAAGGGGGTGATGATTCTTCTATTGAACTCTACACGTGTCTGGTATTTGGGCTATATTCCACTCAGGTTGTACCTAAGCACAAGTGCACGAGAGTCAGACATGTGCTTGGAGAGTCGCACAATGTGAAGCCACCCACAAGGCTCCCCATGGGCTGCCAGCGACACTCTCCACATTTAGGTCCATTTGTGCACTCTCCAAACATAGGTCTAGTCTACAGCATAGACACACCGAGCGGGGGACAATTGGGATTTTGAACCGCCGTTGCACGCATGCGCAGAAGGTCAATGTTGGTGGCAGCCCAGCCCGTTCGTGTCACGTGCAAAAGGTTGATTGATGCCCATCCCGTCAAGGGACAACACGCTGAGTCGTCTAGGCGCATGCGTCATTTGCTCCAAAGGTCAATTTACGAATCATAAATATATACATATATATATATATATATATGTATATATATATATATATATATATATATATATATATAGTTGCAGAACTTAGTTGTTGGTTGTTGGAGTTTTACGTCCTGGCAACATCTAAGGTAATATCAGGATGGGTACCGACTTGTGTCAGTGCACGCTCATGGTGAACTTTATAGTGCTGCCCCACTGGGAGACCAGGCTGTCAGCACCATGATCTGATATCCCACTCAGTCAAATTATCCTGGCACTGAGCCAGCCAGTCATTGTCCTATCCTAACAATGCTAAGCGTCTGGCTAAGAAGCGACAACAATCAATTTTCATGTCACTAGTTTGATTTCACCAAGGTTCAAACCTGTGGGTTCGAATTCTACGATCTACCAAGACGGGAGACGGACGCTCCACTCATTCGGCCATTCTCTCTGGTCATTCATAACTTATATATATAAATTATATATATTAAATAGGTGTAGAATATTGGAAGTGAAGTAAGTACAACAGGGGTGGAGGGCTACATATAACGATTTACCTATGCATAAAATATGTGAAATGTACAGATATTGTGAAATTTACATATAATAGGTGAGATTTAAATAGAATATGTGATATGTAATAGAGTATGTGAAATGTACATATAGTTTCTTAAATGTATATGGAATACATAAACTGCACATATCTTTTTTATCTGCATATAATTTTAAAGGTTCATATAATTAGAAAAGTGCATATAATTTCGTTTTAAGTAAATAGAACATGTGAAATGTACATAGAATATGTCAGTCTTTAACCAGCCTTTTCTAAATTAATAGAACGAATAATGTATAACAAATTGATGAAATTCTTGAATCTCCATGTCTTACTATTCAAGCACCAATATGGTTTCCGAGCCAATCATTCACCCATCCATCCAATCATATACTTGTTAAACCATTATGCAGAAGCAAACAACCAGACTCCTAATAAATATACTTTGGCAATATTCTGTGATCTCAGTAAAGCTTTTGACACAATTAGTCATAAAATACTGTTACATAAGTTAAATAGATATGGTGTACGTGGCATAGCCAAAAATGGTTTGAAATTTAGCTTCAAAATAGAAGTCAGTATATTCAATTCAATAATGATGAATCTTTAAATCGGAATATTAATTGAGGGGTTCCTCAGAGTTCCATATTGCTGTATTGAGTCCACTCATATTACTAATTTATATAAATGACATTTCCAAATCAGCAAATGTTAATATTTTGTCATTATGCAGATGATACAACAATATATATGTCACACTCAAATATGGACAAATTATTCCTTCAGGTAAATCAAAATATTGATAAGATTTTTAATTGGTTCCGTGCTAATAAACTTTCGTTAAATGCAAACAAAACAAAATATATATTGTTAACATAATACTATGTTTGTGGAATAATTTGCTACACTCGAATGAAGGACAGAGACAGATATGGATTAAATAGAAATTGAATCAAAAACAAGTCGGCAACCTATGTAGGTCTATCAGGCATGAATCAGGAGGCGACTAGGGCCAAGTATCAGGCACTGACTGGAATGCGCTACCAGTGGTGAGAGTTCTTGGTTCATGAGTGAGAAGTGAGCAAGTCAGGAATTATCACTCACCCAACATATGAGCAAGCGCTGATGGTGCATCCTAATTTCAAGATGGGATAGGTAGGCATGAAGAGCTCTGCTCTTCCAGGTGCCTGGAGACATGAGGGTTGGTAGAAGGAGCCCCCCGCAGCAGCACACATCTGAGCTGCTCCTCGTCGGAGGCTGTGTAGAGTTATCGGTTGACTTGGTGAGGTGTGGCTGTGTAGTGCATCACGCAGAGTCTTGGTCAGAAGCCTAGCTGTGACTGGGCGGAGAGGTGGAAGGAGGAATGCAGGGTCATCTGGGTTTGGAGTCACGTGCGTATATAACGCAGCCACACTTGGACTGGGCCATCAGGGAGGGATGAGAGGAAGAAATGGACAGGGGATGAAGAGGGTGGGCAGGTTTTCGTGGATGTTACTAGGACTCGGAGGCCAATATCTTTAAAGTTCAGTACATGTGGATTCGATCGAGAAGTCACTACCAGTACCAAGTACCAGATTACTTTGTCTCAGGAACAGAGAAAACCAATCATGAGAGCCGATATACAGGCAACAGGATGCGCACTAAGGGCCAGGAGGGAGGAAATGATTAACCGCAGTTTGAGAGGAGAGATGGCTGGGGCGTAGGAGACTACATGTCTAGATGCACGGGTAATTGCTTGTTTCATGACAGAGCTCTTGTGCCTGGAAGATGGAATGATCACGCGGGGCTGCGGTGACCCAAATCTTCACTAAGCTATAATAGTTAAGGACGGCCCCAGGGGAGCGGAGGACAGAGGCTAGGTGGAGGAGAAAAGAAAGAAGATCATAGAGCTGTGGAGCAGAGGAGAAGAGCGAATATCTCCTGACATGGGCAGCCTTATTCTTCCAGGTGCGAGGAGCCAAGCCTGCGTAATACATCTTTGGTAGCCGACGGTGGTGATTCATCGAGTAGCCTGGAAGATAGAGGCAAACAACGTACTATCTTCCAGGCTAGATACATTGCTAGTCATTTACAAGGAGAAATCTAACAGTGATAGGGTTGATTGATTGATTGATTGGTGGTTGCTTTACGCCGTGTCGGCAGCATAGGCCATATTCACGGCGAGAAATGTTTGTTTTTTGTTCAAACCATCGCTTTTACATGTAAAGGCAGACAATCAATTATGTGCCAATAGACACTCATTAAATTAGAAAGCTCACAATCATATATTTGTGGTCAATGGAAACAAATTCCCATAGAAAAAAAAAGTTTTATTAATAATTGATAGAATCTATTTAGTAAACTATATGAGGTGGTAGTGTCCAGCTGCCCTCAAAAAGGCTAAAATGTTTTCCTGTTTTGCCTTAGTAAAAAGGTCATGCATACTGTCTGCAGTGTAGAACTGTTGGTGCAGGGCCGAAAAATCAACGCAACTTAGTAAAATGTGTTTGAGTGTCAGCGGGGACTGACACCCAATACATTCAGGGGGAGGTTCCCCCTTGAGCAGAAAAGCATGTGTAAGCCACGAGTGGCCAATACGGCAGCGGCTAAGGACCACTTGGTCCCGCCGACCTCCCCCATGAGTCTGTGGTGGCTTTCCCACAGATGGTTCAATTTCTTTAAGTTTATTATGGTTTTCATCCCACTCATGTTGCCATTTGGATTTTATGTGGGTGGCTATTAGTGGTTTCAGATCAGAGTGAGGGATCAGACATGGTTCAAGATCACAGTTCAGGGCCTTCTTCGCAGTCCGATCAGCTCATTCGTTTCCTTGTATGCCGGCATGGCCAGGCACCCAGCACAGGTGGATGTCATACCCATCCATTGTCAGTCGGTTAGGGAGTGATAGTGATAGGGAGAACACTACTGATGTCTCTTCGAGATTAAGTGAATTACATAATGTTAATGCTTTATCCTTAAGGGCTTTATCACTGAATGATCTAGTTAGAGCATCGGCTAATACAAGTTCTGTGCCTGGTTTATACTTAATCTCGAGCTCACAATTATATCGCGCTGCCAGTAACCAGAGCTGGTGAGCACAAGCACAGAGAATGGGATCTCTGCCCCTACCCGAGGATAGAACCTGCTGAGAAGCCTGACTATCTGTCTTAAATACTACAACAACATCTTCTGGAGCAGGCGGTATTAGGGAGGAGACTGCTTGAACAAGATCGAAAGCTTCAAACTGAGCAATCGATGTGAGGCAGGCAAGGATTTCTTGGGGAAATTGTGCTGTGTAATAATTAGTAGAAGAAAATGCTGCAGCTGCTGTCAAAGTTGAATCACATTCAATGCACATGCAAGAGCTGAAGTCCTAGACCCGAACGGAGGTGCTGTATCGACATAGCAGTTATTCCAGAGGAGAGTACCTAACAATTACCCAGTGTGTTTGTGGCTGATACGGGATTGGTAAGGTTGCATTGAATGAAGCGGCAAACTTCTGGAGAAATGAACCCTTGTATGGGGTTGCTCGAAGAGCTGCAAGAGTTTGATTAGTAAATCTAGAAGCCTGCTTGATGCATTTAGCTCATTTAAAATCCTAGCCAAGTTAGGGAGTTAGTAGGAGGGAAGCACTTATCTTTGGCAATTTCTCAACCTAATCTGGTGGCGCTGGCAGTCCGGTATCGCAGTGTGGCAGCACTATAAAGTCAGACAAGTCCTTATACTGCCTTAGATGTTGCTAGGATGTCATCATCATCATGCTGTCAGTCGCGATGCGACAAAGACTGCTTTCATTACTTGACTGCCACTCTCCATTTAGCTCTCTGCTGTGAGAGTTGCGTCCATGAGTCAGTCCTAATGTCTCTCAGCTTCAGGTTTCTCTTGATGGTATCCTTGAACCGGAGATGAGGGCGCCCTCTCTTTCTGTAGCCAGAAGACAGTTGAGAATAGAGGATCTGCTTTGGTAGCCTGTCTGATGACATCCTCATGAGGTGTCCAGTCCACCGGAGATTCTTTTTGATCAGAAGATCTTCCATAGAGGGCAGCCCCGTCCGTTCGAGTATTTCCTTATTTGTCACTTTGTCCTTCCAGGTTAGCCTCATGATTGAACGCAGATGTCGCATCATGAAGGCATGCAGCTTTTTCACCTGTCGTCTGTACACTGTCCAGGCCTCGGCTCCGTATAGTAGGGTGGATAGCACGATTGCACGGTAGATCTTACCTTTGACCCGAATGGACACATGGTGGTTGTTCCAGAGTCTCTGGCGTAGTCGGCCGAAAGATGCGCTAGCCTTGGCCATCCTCCTCTGTATTTCAGCATCAATGCGTCCATCACTTGATATAGTGCTTCCGAGATAGGTGAATTCCGGAACAGAGTTCAGCTTGTTTCCGTCAACCATGATCTCCTCCTCTCGGGTTCTTGTAGAGTTGGGTTGGTACAGCACCTCCGTCTTCTTGATGTTAATCTTCAGGCCAAACTTCTTTGATGCATCGGAGAAAGCGTCCACTATTTTCTGGATCTCTTCAGCAGAGTGGGCAACCAGTGCACTGTCATCTGCGAATAGTAGCTCTCTCACCTTTATCTGAGTAGTCTTGGTCTTCGCTCTGAAGTGTGCGACATTGAATAGGTCAGCGCTGTCTGGACTGTATATAGATGCCATCCCCCATGTCTCGGAAAGCCTCATCGAGCATTGATGATAGGAAGATGGAGAAGAGCGTGGGGGCCAGTACACAACCTAGCTTGACCCCATTGGTAACCCCGAACGATTCCGAGACTTGCCCTCCAGCACTAACGTTTGCCATCATTCCTGTATGTAGAGCCTCCATCATAGTTGTGAACTTCTCTGGGCATCCGTACTTCCTCAGTAACTGCCATAGCCCGGTCCTCCCGGCTGTATCAAATGCCTTAGTGAAATCGACAAATACCATGTACAGTGGTCGGTCCTGCTCAATGCACTTTTCTTGTAGCTGTCGGACACAAAATATCATATCCATGGTGCTCCGGTTATATTTCATGAAAGCTGCCTGCAAAAGTGTTGAAGTGCTGCTGGCTTTTGCAAGTTACCAGCGGCACTCTCTCGCGGAGCAAATAGAGGTTTCATACCGGCAAGAACAGGTCAAGACAGGCGCAAAACTATTTGTCCCTGCAGTGGCTGGTCGGGAGATGTTGGGAGTTCCATACATCAACCGCCCTTAATGCTGCCACAGTGACATGGTTTTCTGTTTAGGGTTTGCTCCCTTAGCCTTCGGTTCTGTCAAGAACCTGTAGCACAAGGCAGTGGTTTACAACTCTGCAAGGCAGGGGTGTCAAACTCCCTGAGGTATTGCTATACATGCAATACCTGCATACCTGCCAGGATGTAAAACAAGAACAAACAATGACATTCACTGCTAAGATCAAATTTTGTAGTTGTGGGCATGTCTATAACAAGAGTACTAAAATTTGAGGAACATGATGAGCCAGCGAGCAGCAGTCACTATCAACATCAGCTATTCAGTAGAGCCAGAGGTATAATGTGAGGAAGCATAATAAGCGAAAAGCATGATAAATTTGTACTGCTTCAGATCAACTTCTGTTATTTAGGAGCATCACTCTTCACTGCGAAGATTTTATTTTCCATTACTTCAAATCAAATTCTGTTAATTCTGAGCATGACTTAATAATGATAGCATGCTACATGAAGAATATGAGCTGGCTCTCACGGAATAACAGCTGGAAGGAAACGTTAATAACTGAATTTCCGCTGCTTCAGCCAAATTCTGCTGAGAACAAACTGTTATTTATGACCATGAACTAATCAAATGAGAGCGTGCTAAAATGAACAAATTAGCTGGCTAGGAACAAAATGTTACCTTTACTGCGGCAGCACATTAATCTATGACCAACTACTGCATCTTGAGAGACACCAGCAAGCGTAACAGTGGTGAGCAGCAGTTATCACCTCGGTGATGTTAGACACAACATAATCTTCCACTGCTTCAGGTCAAATTCTGTTACTATGGTGGCTGTTCACTGCTAAAATTACATTCTGTTAATTATGAGCATGACTTAATAGTGAAAGAGTGCTAAACTGAACACAGTGAGCCGGCAACCAGCAGTCGCTATATAGTATTACTATTTGCAAACTACAGCCTAGTACTGCCACCTGGTGTTAACTGTTGGAATCGGCCAGTCGCTTTCACTGCCACCGAGATAAGCACAAGTGAGCAAACCTTAATAAAAATAAAATAAATAATACTTGCACTACTTCAGATTAAATTCTGTTATTTAGAACGTGTCATTACTGAAACCAAATTGTCTAATTTGTGACAGTCAAGTGGTCGAACACGATATCTGGGAGAGGCAAGTTTGTGTTGGTAGAGGGGGGAGGGGAAGGGAGTGGGGTGGGGTGGGGGGTTGAGGAGGGTTTGAGTGGGTGTGAGAATGTGAAGTGTGGGAGGGGGGAGGTGACGAGGTAATGGTAATTGGGGAAGGAGGGGTGGGGGGGGGGGGGCATCAGCGGCGGTATGACTATGAGGGACCGGGTACTGTTGTTCGGACAGGTGTCGCAGTTTCAGTGCCCGGTCAGTTTCAGCGCCCGGTCGTGGCTTCTGCGCATGCGCGGATTTTAATAGGCCCGGCAAACTGCAGCATGTCGCCGGCAAGCACTGCTATTTGTTTAGTTTACACTCGGCGATTCGATGCCGATCTAGCTGCTACGTTAATATCGCTTGGAATTTAAGGTTAATTTTATTAAATTTTATTATTTGAGTATGTAATTCTGTTAAATATGATCGCATTCAATAGATTTCGGCCTAATCGGTCCCTAACACTGCCGGGCACCAGCGAGAGTTACAGCTGAGCTTGTAGCCGGCGAGGCCACGGGCATGCGCAGAAGCCACGACCGGGCGCTGAAACTGACCGGGCGCTGAAACTGCGACACCTGTCGAGTGAAACCCCGCCTGGTGGGCGACCTGTCGAGTGCGGGACGGGGTGTTGCAGCCATATAGGCGTGTATCTGGCGCTATCACTGCGAACAACACATGCAAGCAAAGTTAATCAAAATAAAATAACTACTACTTGCACTACTTCAGATGAAATTCTATTATTTAGGACGAGTCATTGAAGTGCCTATATAGTGCGGTATGATACGTATTCCCGTAGGATTTTTGTGCTAAAATTGATTTTTTTGCAGTTCTTGCTTCAATAGGGTTCAGGCTAACAGAAAATGATGGGGTCCAAATTTTCAGACCCCTCCCCCCTCTGTGGGGGTCATTTCCGTTTTGAGACCCCCCACAACTGACCATTCACCTATCTCCAGAAGTTATTGACCGATTTTCATAGTTGAAGTGTCGATTTGTAGGTTTTCAGGTATGCTGAGTTGATTTATGACACTTACAAAGCAACTGGAAGTGTAGGTTTTCACTTCCGGTTGACAAGTTAGGGTTTGACTCTGACTCATGTGCCTTCCGGATGGACACCGGCAAGTATCCTCATCATGTATGATCCACTTTCTTAGTTTTGGGAGATTTAAGCATACTGAGGTGATTGTAGGCACTTCTAAAGCAGCAGAAAGTATTTTTTCTGACTCTCGGTTCATCATATAGGGTCTTCGAACACCAAAACTAATGACACTATTATCCCAGTCTTCTGAGAGCCCAATAAGCACGAATGTAGAGGTGATTGCTCCATTATTCAAGACCTCGCCCACAGACTATGGGACTCTTTACACTGTTCTTCGGTTAACCCAGGGAATCTCTGCCACTGTTGTTGGTCCACAGAGGAAAACTTTGATAACCCTTGACCTTGACCTATACTCATGTGCGTTGAAGATTCAACAGTCAATTGGGAACACCAATTGGATCTTGAGAGCAGGAGCTCTCCACATTGCATTTGCCACTTTGCATGCTCTTGGTAAAAGGTCAATGGCAGTGGCCTGGATTGATTGGTTGATTGATTGGTGGTTGCTTTACACCGTGTCGGCAGCATAGGCCATATTCAAGCTGAGAAATGTTTGTTTTTTGTTCAAACCATTGCTTTTACATGTAAAAGCAGACAATCAATTATGTGCCAATAGACACTCATTAAATTAGAAAGCTCACAATCTTATATTTGTGGTCAAGGGAAACAAATTCCCATAGAAAAAGAAAAGTTATATTAATAATTGATAGAATCTTATTTAGTAAACTATATGAGGTGGTACAGTCCAGCTGCCCTCAAAAAGGCTAAAATGTTTTCCTGTTTTACCTTAGTAAAAAGGTTATGCATACTGTCTGCAGTGTAGAACTGTTGGCGCAGGGCCAAAAAGTCAACGCAACTTAGTCAAATGTATTTGAGTGTCAGCGGGGACTGACACCCAATACATTCAGGGGGAGGTTCCCCCTTGAGCAGAAAAGCATGTATAAGCCACGAGTAGCCAATACGGCAGCGGCTAAGGACCATTTGGTCCAGTCGACCTCCCGCATGAGTCTGTGGTGGTTTTCCCACAGATGGTTCAATTTCTTTAAGTTTATTAATGTTTTCATCCCACTCATGTTGCCATTTGGATTTTATGTGGGTGGCTATTAGTGGTTTTAGATCAGAGTGAGGGATGAGACATGGTTCAAGATCACAGTTCAGGGCCTTCTTCGCAGCCCGATCAGCTCGTTCGTTTCCTTGTATGCTGGCATGGCCAGGCACCCAGCACAGGTGGATGTCATACCCATAAGTTGGTTCATTTTATAAATGACCATTGCTAGAATAGGGTGATTCGTTTTCAGTCCAGCAACAGCCAGGAGGCAAGAGAACGAATCACTGTATATAAGATAGTTAGTGTGGTTGGATACCTCGATACACTCCAATGTGAGAAGGAGTGCTCGGGCTTCTGCAGTGAAAATCGAGCTCTGATCGGGCAAGCATACACCAAATTTTTCCCATTTTCCCATTGGCAGACTGCCGCAGCACCTACCCGGCTTTGGTCTTTTGAACCATCAGTGTATACAGAGAGGTGGTCTGCAAACTGGCCTTGAATCTCTGCATGCAGTCCTTGGTACTCAAGTGGATGTGTCCCAGACTTCCTCAGTTCCGTGAGTCAGAGGATAACCGATGGCTTCCTCAACGACCAAGGGGGATTTTCTGGGACTTTGGCATCCTCCAACACATCCAAATCCATGCCCAAGGCCTCCAAATGAAGTTTCATTTGGAGCAGTGGCCTGGATACATGTGCCATTGAAAGTGGTGCAGACACATCAGCAGCTCTTTGTGGGATCTTTGGTGGTAAAGCATACAAGCAAGTACTCGAGTACCACATCACTACCAGCCTAGCAATTATGATGATGCGGTTTGATGCCATATTATCCACCCTTCCAAAAGGTCCAGTTTGTGTCCAGTGCATAACTCTCAAGGACAAGCTTCATTCACGTAACCCTGATATGATAGAGGTCTACGAAGATGTAAGATCATGGTACTCAGGAAATGTGAAACCACAGGAGGAGGAGAAGGACATCGGAGAGTTTGCCGAGTTTCTGTCAGCGTATCTTTACCAGGTGGAAAGCCTTCTTCAGTTCATCAGCTCTTGCCTCTCAGGTGACTGGCAGAGTTACCTCTCTTCTTGACATCATAAAGTATTTCTTCGCACGTGATCTCCTCAACTATGCTCGACTGATGCCTGTCCACCTTGCACAAATGAATGCACTGGAAGAGGACGAGCCTGAAACATGGAATGCATTGATCTCAGGTAACTTTGTCATTGCAAAATCGGAGATACCCTTCACGCATCTCAGCACGGATCAGGCCTCTAGCAGGAAATAAAAAACTTAAGGGACATGGTGGTATGGTAGGACTCAGTAGAGATGAAGCTGCTCTTGATCGAGTCATGATGACAACACCTCACCTTGCTGGTCTCATTGACGAGTATCTTGAGAGCTTCCCAAAAGCTTCCACATCTTCCGAACGTACTGAACATTACCAGCTCTCTGGACAGATTGCATTGAGATCAAGAGCAAATGCAATGAAGATTTGTCACTCAATTGAGTTGCACTGTACAGAAAATCCCTTTAGAGTGAAAACACCATTGAAGAGTTTAGTTTCATCAGCTCTAGTGATATTCTACACTATGCAGACAAGGGTCAGAAGTGCTTCGAAGAGTTCATTTATGAACGTTTGACCTCCACATCAACTCTCTCGGTTTGGGACAAGATGAAGAAGCTCAAGTTGAAGGCCTTCTCAAATTGGATGGACATAATGAAAGTATGCATTGGAGATAAGGTCATCAAGTTGCGCGAGGAGCGTGAATTACTGGGCAGATTTCTAATCGTCCAAGGAAGCCGACCAGGTTTAGTTCCAAAACTTGAGGAGACTATTGGCGAGTATGAGATGTCAACGGTGCCCGGCTCTCTCTGTGCTGTTGATGGATCCCTGTACATCCGAGCTGACAAAGGAATGAAGAAACGTGAAATAGACATCTTTGAGAGAGTTATTGGCCATCGCAAATGTCAAGGTCTCCTTGAACTCCACAACTTCTCTGGTTGTGACTGGGGAGGCAAATTCATTGGAATCTCGAAGAAGTTATGGGTTAATGCATACCTGAAGCTTGATGAAGATGACCCTGCCATTGACTGCTTCAGGGCATTAGGATGCATTTCCATTCCTGATGAGATGAACGATGGCAAGCTTCCAACACAGGTCATGGCATTGGAGACTTTTGCGTGTCATGTCTACAGTTCAAAAGGTCCAACAACCCTACCATCACTCAGGTGGGAGTTGTTCCGGTCAAAGAACTTGGAAGGCGCAAACTCAACTCCACCAACTCGTGCTGCATTGCTTCCACATATCAACCGTTCAAACTACA
This sequence comes from Branchipolynoe longqiensis, assembly GCA_030323885.1. NCBI lineage: Eukaryota > Metazoa > Annelida > Polychaeta > Phyllodocida > Polynoidae > Branchipolynoe > Branchipolynoe longqiensis. The sequence continues at coordinate 11,111,182 of CM059195.1, read as the reverse complement.
TCACAACGCGAGACAAATCATACCCAGATAATTTTCCGGCCCTTCCTCCAATTAAAGAAAATGGATGGAAATTGGAGAAAGAAATGTATGTTCCAGTGATATGTCTTGCCTTGTCTGCCCCACGGGCTATAGTTGAACTCGTCAAATGTGGCTGCAAAGCAGGGTGCAAGGGAATTAGTTGTAGCTGCTTGAAGAATGGCCTGCCCTGCACTCCACTCTGTAAATGCTATGGCGGTGACTGTGCAAATACTATTCGGGAGGATATTCCGGCTATGGACATCGATGAATAGCGTACTGATTCTTCGGAATTTCTATGTCGGATTTGACAGTTTTGCCAGCAAATACTTCAATAACTCTCCCAGAGGAACTTTGCAATGAATCAGCTCTGAGTTCTTCACAAAAGTCTCACAAATTGTGAAAATCTGATCATACATGGTGAGGATACGGAGCGAGACCCTATATACTGACCGGAGGTGCAAGAAGGAAACTTCCGGTTGCTTTGTAAGTGCTACAAATCAACTCAGCTTACCTGAAAACCTACAAATCGACACTTCAAGTATGAAAATCAGTCAATAACTTCCGGAGATAGGTGACTGGCCAGTTGCGGGGGGTCTCAAAATGGAAATGACCCCCCACGAAGGGGGGAGGGGGTCTGAAAATTTGGACCCCATCATTTTCTGTTAGCCTGAACCCTATTGAAGCCAGAACTGCAAAAAAATCAATTTTAGCACAAAAATCCTACGGGAGCTGTTTTCCTTCCATTACATACCACACTATATATACTGTCACCGCGATAAGGACAAGCGAGCAAACGTTAATAAAATAAAAGAATAATACTTTCACTACTTCAGATAAAATTCTGTTATTTAGGACGAGTCATTGTTGACACCAAATTCTGTAATTTGTGAGCATGATTTAATAAATTAGAGCTCTACAGATGAATAACCGCCAGTGTGAGTGAGCAGAGGATAATACTTAATTAACATGAAGACAAAAGCTGGCGAGTGGCAAAGGTTACTATCACCTCGGTAAACACGGTGTCAGAGTTTCATCTCCCACCAGTTGAAATTCCCAAATGTCGCTTCTGTGCATGTGTGGATTCGAGTAACGAATGCAAACTGCAGAGTGTCAGAGTTTCAGACCACATAATAAGCCCTGTTCACACGGGCCAGTTAATTCGAATCATATAAATCGACTTGCGTAGTTCGGCTCACATTTGTGGAGTTTAGGCGGATTAATGACATCACACCAATGCGCACTCGCGCGACTGTTTTGTTTTGTTCCGGTTGATTGCGCCAATCTGCCATTCTGTCCGGATCGTCAAACGTGAGTGGACGCGAACCAACAAAACGATGTGCTCTTGCTTCAACGACGCTCACGAAACAATGCGCAGGGATAATTGGGACGACCGGGAGGTCTGACTTCTCATCACATTGTGGTCGGATGACACAGTTCAATGAGAGCTAGAGAGTTCCGGGTGCAATATCAATATATATCGCCGGCTCGCCACCCGACTCAGCCGCCTGTGTGGGGGAGGGCGGGGAGACAGGGATGCGGCCTCATGTCGGTCGAAAATCAAGTCGCTGACCCAAAGCTATTGCAAAGTGAAGGACAACAAAAAGTATGTATGTTTGCTCTGTTAACAATACAATTTCCCGTCTCTATACTGTCATTGTGGTTGGCTAAATACATTTTTAGGGCGCGATCGTCCAAAACCGATTCTGCAGGCCATTGTTCTGACTGGGAAGAAACCTGTGTAAGCACCGGCGACAAAAGTACACTGATTTCCTAAATGCTGCCAGGGATACTTGTATAGGGTGAGAGTTTATGTATTTGGGGTTATTACACATGATGGCGGTCATTGAATTCACTAGCCAATCTGATATGGGCCTGATTAAACGACGTATGTAGTGATTATATTGATAGGGGGGCGGGCCATTTAAAGATGAAAAACAGAAGTCGGATGTGTGTAAGCAACCCTTATCCAGTTTAACTGTTACTGTCACATGTGTTTCCAGTCGGAGCACCAGGGGTCGTAAGAGTTTCCGCTACTACAGCGAGATCGATGCCATCCTGGGCATGCGTGCAACAGCAGCTCCACTCACCTATGTCGACACGGTCGCGCACCAAGCAGGTAAGGGCAAGCGTACCGTCTATTGGCATGAAGCGTTGTACATGAAACTAAAAGTTGTGTCCACTTATCTGTACATTACTACCAATTTGGGGGACAGCCATACTTGAAACAACATCACATGTTAAAGGTTAGCTCATATAACTTCCAAACATCTGTTCTGCATGGTGTGAGCACAACATAAAATATCATGTATCCTTTGTTCTCCAGACAACGATCCAGAAGAGCTAGTTGTGGGGGCTGAGGAGGAGGTGGCGGCGGATGTGCTAGTGGACGTGGAGGTCGACCTGGAGAGTGAGGCGTCGTGCCCTTCACAGGTGCAGCCAGCTGACCCAGCTCCAGGAGGCAGCCAGGCCACTGCAGCAAATCAACGCCCACAGCCAGGTAAGGATGTTTCTAGTAAATTAATTGTATGGCGCGCTAATGCAACATCACCAGGCAGGAACCACTATCATATGTATACACATTTGTTAATTGCTGAAAGATATAAGGGGAACAAAATAAACAAGTTTTACAAGTTACCTATGTACGTCACGGTATTTAATCGGGCTAAGGCACAGTGCCACATGATCGTTATTCTATTACCTGATTTATCGGTTTACTAGAGCAAAGTGTCTTGTGTTGAACCAGTGGAGTATGACTACAAAATAAACAATAATCATGTGTTCATGCGTGCATCTGTAAGTCGATGTAATTAAGCCGTGCTAACTATATTGATTTACCCCTGCTTTCAGACATCCAACTTAAACCGACTTACGTTAAATTGGTTGAACTAATTGAACTCACAAACTGCTTTCTAAGAGTCAACTTACGACAAAATGGATGTAGCGACACATTTCCACAAACGTTTAAAGCCGGACTATATATTTTGATTTAGTTAACCTGATTTAAGGCGTGTTTTTATGAGCGGGGATTTAATCAACGGTGTAAGGCAAAAACAGTGCGCTTAAAAACAAAGTGCCGCAGACACAAAGGCAAAGGGCCGGGAAAGACCGCAAGATTCCTGGACGGGCTCCTGACGAAATTCGTCGAGGGCCAGGAAGCGGCCGCCGCCCTGCTGAAAGAGAGGGAGGACAACCGGCTCAAGCGCCAGACTGAGATCGAGGACAGGAGGGAGGAGCGGCGGGAGGCGCGCGAGGATGCGCGCCTGCACAAAAGACAGCAGCACGAGGAGCCCATGCTGCAGATGGTGTTGAACGTGCAACATCCCCCACAGAACGCGGCGCAACAGTTCCGAAGTGCCACGACAGACGGGGTCACCAGAATCACCCTGGTCACCCCCCAAAATTACCCGGCTGCTGAACCTTCCACCAGCACCCCAGATAATTCCTATTACGAATTATGATTTTGTCTTAAGTTTTCAGATCATATTATTGTAACACTGTTGCAAGAACATTTCATGTACAGATTTTTTCTGAACCACATCATTTTTCTGAACCACATCATTTTTTCCACCACATCATTGTTACTTGGTGCTTGACCTCTCCTACTGTAATAAATTGTTATAGTAGTTCCCAATATTACAGCTTTGTTCCATTTGTTTTAACGACTACATTAATTCATCCGCGTGGAGATGGGTGAACTACAGGAAGGGGAATAATGTAATAGATTACACAACCATGACATTTCACCATGAATCGCCAAAGTCGGTTTAACTAATCAAAGTCACTAACCCTCTCTGAGTCGATTTACTTCAACAGGGGCCAATTTACTGCGAACTAGATAAGGCGATTTAAATAATCCTCCAGCGTGCCTTACACCGGCCCAAGGTAGTCTCGATAGTCATATGAGCACGGGACAGGCGGTAGTTGAAACATCAACCATGTTGAGATGTACTTCGCCTCATCTACTCCAACTCATCTAGTCCATCTTATCTAGTCCGCCTTATCTAGTCCGCCTTATATAGTTGGTTACTTTGCATTGGTCAATTGTGATTATTGTTGGCGATTATATAGTATGGGCTTCCCTTTACAGCTTAGTTGAACAATATTACCATTTTCTGACTGGAAACATTACCTCTGTCAGAGTTAGAAAATGCCATAACTTGCTTATTACTGCACCTATTCACATAATAGTGGTGTCATTATAGATTAGAGCTCAGGGCGATTTATGTAAAGTGATTTATATAAACCGATGTTCCTGATCCGATGTAGCTACTACAGCAATTATGTTATTGGGTCCTTGGTAATCAACCATACGGGTAAGTTTACGCAGCTTTATATAACCCCAGCTACATGAAAAGAACTTGTTGGCATTATGATGTTGTCTGTTTACCTACATGTCCTCCCCCCTCACTACTTTTGTAGGTCGTCCCACTGGTGGAGGGACATCGTTCTCGATACTTTTGCCGATCAACAATGGCTCGAAAACTTCCGCATGCGCAGGGCCACATTTGACCACATTGTGGCTCAATTGCGCAACCACATACAGCGGGTCGACACCAACATGAGGAGGTACGGTGCTACTGGACGCTATATAACCCACTTGTGGACGTAGATTATATTAATAGGCTATTATTTGTCGGGTTATCTATCCTTATCTGCGCGGTGTCGACGCTAGATGAGGCGCATTGGGGTTGAATCGTTTCACAATATTCGCTTCAGATAAATCGATTCATATAAATCGGCTCATATAAATAGCCTTGTTTGTGACCCATTTCTGGTCCGCTTATCTAGCCTTCTGTACCGCTTGGGCAACGCTAGCTGAGGCGCATTAGGGTTGAATTGTTTCACAAAATTTGTTTCATATAAATCGATTTATATAAATCGGGTCATATAAATATGTTTTTGTAACTGTGGCTAAAGTTTCTTGTGCTTATATGGTTATTTTGTGTCTGTGACCCATTTCTGGTTGGCTCATCTAGCCTTATCTGCGCCTTGTAGAAGCCCGCTGCGGCGCATGAGGCTTGCATCATTTCACAAAATTAACAACATTCGCTTCACCAAATGCGCTCCATATAAATCGCTTCATTTAAATCGCCTCATATCAATACTTGTTTGTACTCTTCTTAAAGTTTCGCCTGCTTATATGGTTTTGTTTTGTTTGTGACCCTTATCAGGTGCGTTATGGTGGAAGTGCGTGTGGCAGTGACCCTATGGTTGCTGGCAACAGGATGTAGTTTCCGCAGTGTCGGCCATCTGTTTGGTCTAGCAAAATGCACATGCTGCGTGATCTTTCACGACACCTGCGCAGCCATCGTGCGCGTCCTCCTGCCGCAGTATATAAAAATGCCAAGTCCTGCACGCTTGACCGAGATAACAGAGGGCTTTGCAACACGGTTTGGCTTCCCTAATTGTGCAGGCGTCATAGATGGAACGCACATCCCCATCCTGGCCCCCCAGCAACACCACGCAGACTATCACAATCGTAAAGGTTATTACTCCATTGTGGCGCAAGTGATGTGCGATCATCAATATCAAACTTTGAACATTGCTGCTGGCTGGCCAGGAAGGGTCCACGATGCGCGCGTGTTGGCGAACTCGTCAATATTCGCTAAAGCCGAGGCCGGTGTGCTGTTCCCCGACAGGCCCCGATTTAGACAAAGCGATTTATATGAAGCGTTTTAGTGGCGCCTTTGCAAAGTGAGAGTTGCAACCCAACCCCTTATTTTACGTTTCTAAATACATATCTCCCATGGATTGTGCAACACTTGCCTACGTTGTGATGTTGTTGTATTTTTACGTGTCTATAAAACAAGGAACAAACGTGTCATAAACCGAACTAGTGGTACCTTTTATTGCAACCATAAGTATCAAAGGTAGATATGATGCCACAATTGTAACAAAAGCCCAGTATGTTAAATCTTTACAAATGGAAGCTAAATTTTGAATGTTCTGTTTTATAAATTGCCCTACGTAAGATATATTACTACTATTCACACTACTCTCGATTACAGCACTTCTGGACGGTAAATAGCATGGCACAAGTATATACAAATAACAATGTAGTAACAATAGAAAAATGAAATCTAAAGTGCCCTACGTAAGATATATTATTACTATATTCACACTACTCTGGAATAGATCACTTATGCCAGGTAAACTAGCATGGCACAAGTGTAAACAAAGTGTAAACAAATAACAGTGTAATATAATTTGAAAAATTAAAGCTAAATTTAGAATGTCCTGTTTTCTAAATTGCCCTACGGTAGATATATGATTACTATTCAGACTACTCTGGAATACATCACTTATGCAAGGTCAATAGCCTGGCACAAGTGTAAACAAAGTGTAAACAAATAACAGTGTAATATAATTTGCAAAATGAAACCTAAATTTTGAATGTCCTGTTTTCTAAACTGCCCTACGTAAGATATATAAATGCTAGCTGAATTTTGAATATCCTGTTTCCTATAGTGCCCTACCTACGAAATGGAACTAAATGACGTTAATTAGAAACTCAACATATTGACAGGTTACTGATATTCATAAAAACTTGTATTTGGGCTGGGAGTAGAGGTTGCATGTTGGAGATTTTGGGGTGTGAGCAGGGTGATGCGTGTAAGGCCATCCGTGGTAGCAGTTTGAAATTGTTGGGGGACAGACGGACGTTGCACCGACATCACCAGCTGCATCATCCTTTCCTCATGCTTTCGGTGCTGTGCCTGGTTGGCAATGTCCCGCTCCTGCCGCCTCTCCTCCATCTCCATTTCACGGTGCTCCCGCCTCTCCTCCATCTGCTGTTGACACTCCTGCCGCCTCTCCTCCATGTCCATTTCACACTTCGCCCGCCTCTCCTCCATTTCCATGTCCCTCTCCATCCGCCTCTCCTCGTGTTGCTGAAATACTGTAGCTGCGTCTTTTTGCGCGCCTATGAACTGCGTGATGAGGCTTTGCATCACACGCTCGTTTTTCCCAATCCCCTTGCCCTTTTGTGTGCGCATGGCTGGAATATGAACATAGCTGGTATCTAGTAGAATCACAATGTGATGGAATAGTGGATGTGATGTAAAAACGTTCATTGATTAAGTAGACTGAGCTTAAGTTGGTTTACAGTTATTTGTTGGCTGTGGTTTCTTACTTGTAAACCAGTGGTCAATAGACCCGCGTCAATAAGGTCCCAAACATGTGCTTTTAATTAAAGTCTCCGGCAACGCGATAGTTGGTTTAAACGTACACCTAAATCGAGTTAATAAGGTCGTTTCATGGGAAACGGTTCAAGAACCTTACCTCCATCCAGGGACATTACGTCTGTGTCGACGTACCGGAGAGGAACAGCTGTGGGCCTTGTGCCCAGAATCGCATCCAACAGCTCGTAGTAGCGGAAGGTCTGCGGAGCTCTGCCACTCCGGCTGTAAATGGATTGCGAGATTAGAACAGAGAATAGTAAAGATTCGATGAAATGCATAAGCTGTGTAAACAAGGGTACGTCTGTTATTTTGTCCACAATAAAAATATACCATCAATTGCTAATGGCTAGTGTAACTAATAAGACTTGTGTTATTACTTTCTTGGGGCCCCATAGCCTATTTTGTAATTTAGCAACAATATTATTCAAATCTGTCGTGTTATCATAGCGAGTTTCATTCAATCAGATAACATCAATGCTGAATGTAAAGACCAAGGCTTTATGGAAAGCAACCCTATGTACAAGCTGTCAAAAAAACGGTAGGAATTTAGATGTTAATTTAAAAATCTAACAAACAACATGTATTCTTGCTATGTCATATTCATAGCCCGGTACCTTATCATATAATATCCAGCTTTATAACATTTAAACGTTATTTCGACGGGGTTCTGCGGCCTCCTTTTTTGTTTTTGCATTCTCTGCCATTTCACCAACTCTGTGCCTGTATGGATAGCCATTTGATACTGGAGACACAGTTATTACTTGATATACCATACTAAAGCTATTTTCGCCGTATTTACACCACTTACTTGTTGTTGTCCCGGCATTTACGGTAGGTGTGTCAGGCTCTTAATTTTACTCCTGCACGCCACCGCGTTCCTCGCCGTTCTGCCGCCACTACATGCCCGCGTCAGTCTGGCTGACAATCGCCAATAAATGTTGATATTGCGGCCACAACCCTCCAGTTCGCGTTGAATAGTGTCATCACCCCACAGGGTGATCAGCATCTTGACCTCCTCGTCGTCCCAGTTGTTATGTCTTGTACTTTCTCTTGTACTCTGTCCACAAGCACTTGTCGAAGCCATGCTGAAAACGTCCGGTTGCAGTCTTCGCGATCAAAACAGACACGCCCGCGCGAATCACCGGAAGAAAACAAACGAACCGCTCGACTGCGCATGCGTATGACGTCATTAAAACGCCTCAACTATAACGCAACCATTTACACTACCATCGACAAACCGATTTATATAAAACGCTTCGTATAAACCACCTTGCGAGGCGGTATACATGAAGCGTTTCATATGAATCGATTCAGCCCTAAAATGCCACAGCATCGCGTCTACACGGCAAATGTGAATCGATCTAGGCAAGTCGTTTTATATGAGGCGTTTTAAATCGCCCGTGTAAACAGGGCTTTTAATTAAATACAGAAAAAGTGAAATATCTCTACAACCACACCACGTAGAAACAAATCGCTTGGTACACATATAGACAACATCGTTACCAAAAAGACTATATTAAATTTATAAGGTTAGGGTTCTTGATATCTATTAATTTTGAATAAAACTAATATTTTGCACCTGTACGTATTGACACTATAGTGACAGTGTCTTCTCGGAAAAAACCTGTTAAATAATTCCTTAAAATTCCTCTGATTTTTGGAGTTATTTGAAGAAAAGGAATGCTGCTCAACGATCGCACGTGCTCCGTTGGCGATTCGAACCGGAAACCAAATTTAAAGAACTGCGCATGTGCGGCCCACCACCGTCGGCGAACCACCATCGGCCCGACGATGGCTCGACAGTGGCCCAAATGTGGAAAATCAATGGAAACCAGCGGCGAACCACCATCGGCCCGACAATGGCTCGACGGTGGACCAAATGGGCAAAAGTTTGAAACCCAGCGGCGGGCCACCGCCGTCAGCCCGACGGTGGCCCGACGGTGGCCCGACGGTGGCTCAAAAGTGGAAAGGGATTGAAACCCAACGTCGGAACACCACCGTCGGCCCGGTGGTCCGACGGTGGAAAGTCGGTGGCGACGGTGCAACCAATAGCCGACGTCGGGCCGACGGCTGTGTGCTATCTGGGCAGTGGTCAGGTGGCAACAATACACAAGGGTGAAGACAAAGGGGACATGGCAAACTACCGCCGCATAGCACTCCTACCTCTGCCAGGAAAACTGAGAGAGAAATTAATGTACAAGCACATCATGAAACATCTAGATCCCAGATAGCACACAGCCGTTGGCCCGATAGCGGCCCGACGGCAGCCGCTCCGGCGGCCCGACGGTGGAAAGCGCCATCGGGCCGACATTGTTTTGTCCAACCAGCCGCCGTCGACTCGACGGCGGCTGCCGCCGTCGCCCCGACGGCGGAAACCGCCGACGAGCCGACGGCGACAAAACAACGTCGGCCCGACGGTGACAAACGCCATCGGGCCGACGTTGTTTTGTCCAACCTCCCACCGTCGACTCGACGGCGGCTGTACGTATTGACACTATAGTGACAGTGTCTTCTCGGAAAAAACCAAGATATGGCGGTGTGGTGGTTTCAGCGGGTTCCCGTGCTCAGAGGTGTCCCTCGCTTCTGCGCTGCTTCTGCGCATGCGCGGATTTCGCATCAACTCGGGTCACCTGAGCCACTTATTGGCGCATGCGCACATCCTACAAACTCGGGTCGAATAATCGAATACGCTTCTCCGCGCTCGGGTGGACAATCTTTTTTTTTTTTTTAATAACCGATAAAAATACAGCAAAATAGGATTTAAAGTATTTTATGATGGCCCAGTTTACCTATATTTCCATTTAATTAATCTAAGTTATTCTTTTTTTGCACATGGCACGTGTATTTGTCGACTCCACTCGCCGTGTTCTATTTGAATTTCTGACGACTCGGATGACCCGAGTCGCCCGGGTAGTGTTAATCGATTACGGCCATCCTTATTAGATTCTGACGCATGCGCAGAAGCGAGGGACACCTCTGAGCACGGGAACCCGCTGAAACCACCACACCGGTTCTTCGTCAACATTCCGTACCACTGGTAGTTAAAATCGTATTAACACGAATAATTCCATTAATACGTTGTAATAAATTACAAAACTTTTACAAAATAATCTAAACATATTAATAAACAAACCTGTTAAATAATTCCTTAAAATTCCTCCTATTTCTGGAGTTATTTGTTGAAAAAGAACGCTGCTCAACCATCGCACGTGTGCCGATGGCGACTGGAGCTGGAAAACATATTTAACGAACTGCACATGCGCGGATCGACACTCTAGTGTCAATAAGTACAGGTGCAAAAATATTAGTTTTATTAAAAATTAATAGAAATCGAGAACCCTAACCTTATAAATTTAATATAGTCTGTACGTATTGACACTATAGTGACAGTGTCTTCTCGGAAAAACCAAGATGGCGGTTCTTCGTCAACATTCCGTACCAGGTAGTTCAAATCGTATTAACACGAATAATTCCATTAATACGTCGTAATAAATTACAAAACTTTTACAAAATAATCTAAACATATTAATAAACAAACCTGTTAAATAATTCCTTAAAATTCCTCCAATTTCTGGAGTTATTTGTTGAAAAAGAACGCTGCTCAACCATCGCATGTGTGCCGATGGCGACTCGATCTGGAAAACATATTTAACGAACTGTGCATGCGCGGATCGACACCGTCGGCCCGACAGTGGCTCGACGGTGGCCCAAATGAACAAAATGGGTGAAAACTAGCCGCGGCCCACCACCGTCGGCTCGACGGTGGCTCGACGGTGGAAAGGGATTGAAACCCAACGTCGGAACACCACCGTCGACCCGACGGTGGCCCGACGGTGGCTCGAATGTGGAAAATCAATGCAAACCAGTGGTGGGCTACCGCCGTTGGCCCGACGGTGGCCCGACGGTGGCTCAAAAGTGGAAAGGGATTGAAATCTAACGTCAGAACACCACCGTCGGCCCGACGGTGGCCCGACGGTGGCTCAAAAGTGGAAAGGGATTGAAAACCAATATCGGACTACCACCGTCGGCCCGCCGGTGGCCCGACGGTGGAAAGTCGATGGCGACGGTCCGACCAATAGCCGACGTCGGCCCGACGGCTGTGTGCTGTCTGGGATAGTGAGAAAATACTAAATGACAAACAAGGAGGGTTCAGAAAGGGATTTTCCACAACAAAAACTATATCCAATGTAACAAATGACATACTGAGAGGTATGAATGAAGGTGAACAGACAACTGCCACATTCATAGATTTTAGCAAGGCATTCGATACAGTGAATCATGGCATACTGATGAAAAAGCTAGAAAGCGTAGGAATAAGAGGAAGAATACTAGACTGGATAAGAAATTACAGCAGTGAGAGAAGCCAGAGAACAAAAGTAAATGGCAAAACATCAGAAAGAATACAGGTAACCTGTGGAGTCCCTCACGGTTCAGTATTAGGCCCACTCCTCTTCATCATTTACATCAATGATCTGGAGAAGGCCTTAGAGGGAATCAAATTCCAACTATATGCTGATGACACCATGATATACACAACAAGCAATAGCAGAAAAGCGAACAGAGATAAGCTAAATGAGAAACTAGTAGCTTTAGATAACTGGTGTAACTCCAAAAAGATTTCCATAAACCACAAGAAGTCGAAGGTCCTAGTGTTTGGCAGGGGTAAAATCAACTATGGCAAGGAGAAGCCAATCATTTTGGGAGGAAAAGTTCTTGATTATCAGACCAACTACAGATATCTAGGGATGAATCTTGATAGGAAACTAAACTACAATGATAACACAAAAGAAGTTATCAAGAAGGCAAACCACAAAATCTGGATATTAGCGAACACCAGAAAATACATAGCTACAAATATGGCTATTAAAATCTATAAAGGTATGATACTACCATACTTCGACTATGGTGATGTAATATATATGGGGGGTAACAAAAATATGTTGGATAAACTACAAAGACTACAAAATAGAGCACTTAAGATATGTCTGAAGGTGGAACATAGACACCCAACTGATGATCTCCATAGAAAAGCAAGAGTCAACACACTAAATTACAGGAGAAAAGCACAACTCAAAATAGCAGCATTCAGGGAGACAAGAAAGCCTGGGATGGTGCAGGTAACAAAAAAGGCAACAAGAGGTAGTGATGGCCCCAGACTGATAAGAAATGTATTGTATAACTTGTTATGCTCATATTATTTAGGCTGCAGGGCCTAATGCTCCCCACCTGCCGCGTGGCGGGTGGGCCCTTCCTCGGCTAGGCTCACCGAGCCGCAGGCGATCAGCCAATCAGGGGGCTGAGCTTCCCGGGGGAGGCGACTTCGCGCGGTTCTGGGAATATACGGCATCCAGTCGGTCAAAAACTTGTTGCAGACGTGCTTCAGGGCTGCTCTACTACCTTCTTCCGCGTGTGGTTTCCGCAGGTAGCTGCGGGGATCTAGTCATGGTACTAGATATATGCCAGGCGTGTGGCGATGAGCATGAGGCTCCTAGAGGGAGTAAATGTAAAGTGGTAAAGGCTAAGGTTAGTCGAAGAACGGTGAAGTTGGAGGCAGTGGAGGAGGATCAACGTTTGTCAGAAAGTGGTGAGGAGATCGCGATGGACGGTATGCTCAAATTGGCTTTGAGTGATACGGGTGATTCGAGGCTGAAGCCCACTGACCGGCTACCTGTGACGATTGAGGCGGACGCCGAGGAGTTGGAACTGCGAAAAATGTTGGAGACCAGAGTGCTTCCGTGTCGGAAAGCGGTACTGAAGGCAGCACTAGAAAAGGAAATCGTCGTGGAGGAACGAGCTTCGCGAGTGGCAAGCAAGCCGAGCAAGGGAAAGGAAAGAAGTCGAAGTCGAGGAAAAAGAAGAAGGCGAGCAAGAAAAAGGAAGGATCAAGCGGTGATTCGAGTGACAGTTTGGGTGACTCGTCACCGTCGTCATGATTTTCGGAGTCAGACGAGTCAGACGACAGTCGCGACAGCAGCATCGAGAGGAGGAGCCATAGGAGAAAGAAGAAAAGTAAGTTTTCTCTTAATGGGTATACCAAGGGGAAGAAAAGTGTTAGCCGGCTAAACTTCAATGAGTTGTTATATGCTGGACTTGTGTGGGGAATTAAGAGAGCTAACAAGTTAAAGATGGACGTCGATGAGCTGACGGGCTACATGGGAGATCTAGCATATATGACCATGCACTCAACCACCAATAACTACAATGATGAGGCATATCGGGGATACGATGAAGCTGTCCGGGAGAATGTGCGTGAGAAGGGGTTGCGCGCTTTCAAAATGGGTGACAACGGGCTAGCTTTGTTATACTTCAACATGGACAATTCCCGTTCGTACAAAACGAAGGGGAAAAGCTCAGAGTAGTACCACGAAAACAACCGCGGAACCGGCCAGAAGCGGAGGAAGTAAGATGAAGGGAGTATGCTTTGGGCATAATTACAACAAAGACGGTTGTACGCGGGAAAAGTGTGAGTGGGACCATCATTATTTGTCATGCAAAAGTAAAAATCATGTAGTCGATGCTTGTCCAAACAAAAAATATTGACTTGAGGCGGCGGATGGCGGCGGCCACATTGGAGCTGTGGTGACGGTGATCCCGTGGGTGGGAGCGGGTCGCGTCAAGGTGCTACAATCACACGCGAAGCCTGCACGAAAAACAAAGTGTGTGATTGTAGTGGTTACGGTGGTGATCGCGGCACCGAAGCAGCGGCAAGTTCTGAGGAAGGGATTAGCGCAGTTGGGGATGCCGGTGCCCACATGGAGCTGACACTGCCACATGGTGGCGAGGGGGAACCACCCCCCCATCCCCCATCTGGGGGTGGCCAATGTCACCTACGGCGATATGATGGATGTGCAGCATAGCAGGGATCTCGTGCCTGAGACTGCCCATCAAGGATCGTATGATGATATCAGTGCGACCGCAGTCGGCGGGCGCACAACCGGACAATCCGGTGTATCGCACCCGGACCTCACTGAACTGAACTATGACTGGCTACGTGTGATCGGCCGTGATCACACGAACAATGAGGTAAAGGGTCTGATCTGCACACCAATGGTAATAGACCGAGATGGTACGCACACTTGGTGCGAATGTTTCATAGACATTTTCGATGATTGTGTAGGCGGTTGTTGTAATTGTGTTTATTTGATTGATGGTGTCCGAGCCCAAATAAAACCCTGTTGTGTTTATGTTGAATGTTTTGTCAGGGGTGATCTGGACCCCGATTGGAATTACATACTACGTGGGGCATGTTTTGGCTACAGAGTTATTGATACTGATTGTGACAGCAATTACTACAAAAATAACTATGGTTCTATTACTAATGGTCATATCGGCGGGGCCATGTCGGGCCGCCTCCAGGTTGAGATTGAAGATGAATTCCTGACTGTTGTTGACGAACCATGTGCTTGTATACATGCCCTGGGTGGGGTTCCAAAAGGTCACGCCGACTTCCGGGCGATAGTAGATTGCTCGAGCCCATCGGGCGACTGTGTTAATGACCACACCCAGGGCTGTTGCCAAAATTTCAGCTATAATTCTGTTGACTCGGTGACAGAGGTTTTGCAGGAAGGGGATTTCTGCGCCACTGTTGACATCAGTAATGCTTACCGTGCTATCAACACTCACCCCACTTGCAGAGAGCGCCAAGGTTTAGCTTGGGATTTTGGGGAGGGGACGGTGTTTCTAAGGGATAACCGCCTCTGCATGGGCCTAAGTAGGGCGGGAGGGGCATCCGGATTGCATTAACTACCTCAACGACTTCTGCATAGTGGCCCGCACAGAGGAGTCGTGCAAGCAGGGACAGCTGATGCTGGTGGCGATCTTGCGCCGGTTTGGCTTTTACGTAAGCTTCAAAAAGCTGACTTGCCCGCACCAGGTGGGCCGGTTTCTGGGGATTGAGGTAGATTCAGTCAACATGGAACTAAGACTCCCCCTAGATAAACTGAGGAAATTGCAAGACCAGCTTAGGCTATTTCTGCGACGTAGGAAAGCCACTAAATGAGAGCTAGAGAGCCTTGCCGGGGTACTAGCCCACTGTTGCAAGGTTGTTCATGGGGGGTGCACCTTTTCGCGCAGAGTGTACGATCTAGTTGCCTCGGTCAAAAGTAGGGATCATAAAGTGAGACTAAGCGAAGAATTCCGCATGGATCTGAAATGGTGGCTGGAATTCGCAACCACTTTCAACGGGAAGGCAAAAATCATCCAGTCAACCCAACCGTTCCTTACCGTCTATAGTGACGCCTCCCTGTTCGGGTTTGGGGCAACCCATGATTCGGACTGGCTCAGACGGGATAAGGTAATCCTTTTTAGGTGTGTTTGGGCCTTTCGAGGGTACCAGCCAGAGAGTTTCTCATCCAACTATATTCACTGTTCGTTGTTTTGTCAGGAAGATATAAATAATGTATTGTATAACTTGTTATGCTCATATTATTTAGGCTGCAGGGCCTAATGCTCCCACCTGCCGCGTGGCGGGTGGGCGCTGTACCGCCTGCCCTCCCCCGGCTAGGCTCACCGAGCTGCAGGCGATCAGCCAATCAGGGGGCTGAGCTTCCTGGGGGAGGCAACTTCGGGCATTTCTGCCGATATACGGCCTCCAGTCGGTCGGAAATTTGACTTTATTTGTATTATGACTATTGCTATTAAACGGAGGGGCCTTTCGAGGTTACCAGCCAGAGAGTTTCTCATCCAACTATATTCACTGTTCGTTGTTTTGTCCGGAAGATATAAATAATAGAGACAAAAACAGATCATATGAGAGGAGTACCAAGTACATGAAGGCAAGGGAATGGAATACACTGGGAGTAGAAGAAAGAAGTACAGGGACAATAGTAACATATACAACATTAATCAAAAGAGAGCTAAATGCACTCCTAGACTAATGACAACAACAAATAAAATTAATCAAAAAAGAAAAAGAAAGACAGATAAATAAATAAATAGAAAATGTTATGTATAAACTCTTATGCGTATATTATTCATGCAATGTAATTATCCTATTATCCTTCTCTACTTGTCTTGTCCCCAACTCCTGGACAACTTGTATAAGTTTACTGTGTTGGGTAGCTGGAGCTGGTGGTTGGTGTGCGGCCTGGAGGGCAGGTTAGCTGCTCCAAGCAGCCCTACTCCCCGCCTTCCCTCCAGGTGGCCTCCTGCTCCCCCTCCTTCTGCCCACTCCACCTCCTATTTTTGCTCAGTAAAGACGTGTCAGCTGCTCCGCTGCTCAGTTCCGCTACCTGACACACTGGTACACGTGGCTTCTACACGTGACCATGAGCAAGGAATTATGCTCGGCCTGCGGCGAGGAACATGAGGCACCAAGGGGGGCCAAATGTAAGAGGGCCAAACTTCCTGCAGGAAAGAAAATTGTGAAGAGCGAAAGGGAGGAGGATGATCGCACGGAGATGTCGGAGCAGACAGGAGCGAGCGGCGTGGACGGGACGCGGGCTCGCAGGGAAAAGAAAGCTACTAAATACGACCGGGAAGTGGCAGTCATCGAGGACGAGGAGGAGCGAACGTTGAGGGAACGACTCAAGCAAAAGGCATGCGAGCGGCGTAAGATGGCGCTGAGAGCGGCGTTGGAGGAGACCGATGAGGAGGACACGGTCGTGAAACCACGTGGCCGGGACAAAGCACGTAAAGCACGGAAGCCCCGGGCTAGGGCGGCGCTACCTGCTGGGCACGGTGACCCGAGCTCCAGCTCTTCCTCCTCAAGTTCTTCATCAAGTTCAAGCAGCAGCAGGAGCAGATCGAGGAGCCGGTCACTCCGCCACAGGAAGCGCCGCAGTAAGTTTGCCATTGACCGTTATGTAAAAGGGGAAAAGAGTATCAAGAAGGTCAGTTTTATAGAACTTATGTACGCGGCGCTCCTGTGGGGCATGAAAAAGGCGGAGAAAGTCGGGATGGAGATGCACCACGTCCGTGGCTACATGAGACATTTAGCGTATCTTTGTATGCATGCCACCACGGCAAACTATACGGACGATGCTTACAGGGGCTATGATAAAGCAGTACGCGAGAAGGTTAAGGAAAGAGGCCTCAAACATTTTAAGCTAGGTGATCAGGAGCTGTCACTCCTACACTTTAATCTGGACAATGCTAAGGCGCTAAAAGAGACTAAGAAGGTGGCAGCCGCACGCACGGGCACGGGGGCTAAGAGGAGCTCGGAGCGTAGTAGTAAGGTCAAAGGTGCGTGTTACGCCTTTAACTACAACAAAGACGGTTGCACAGCCAAGGACTGTAAGTGGGAACACCGCTGTCTCGCGTGCAAAAGCAAAGATCATTCGATCGAATCGTGTGTGAATAAACGCTACTGACTCCGCCTTGTTGGGGCCGGGGCGCATGCGTGTAGGCGGGAGTTATGCATGTGCGAGCAAGTAGAGGCAAACACGTGTGGGCTAGGGCCACATGAGCCTAGCGGGGGGCCAGGCGGTGCTTCTGCCAGGCCGGGTGACATTAACGGCTTGCCCGGCGGGGAGCGAATTGTGGGCTATGAAGGGGCGCCGCCCGCTGCCCACGGTTGCGTAAGTGATATCGTGTGTCCAAATGTTCAACAATGTAAGTGTAGTAGTGGGTCGGGAAGCGACTCACCGTGTGGCTATAACGTCACACGACCTGCCAAATACACTAATCAAATCGCCGTTGGGAACTGTTGTAATGCACGCTCGGTTGTTGTTACCAAAAATGTTGACTCGCTTAATACTACCGACACGTATGTTAAAAACTTGGATGTAGCGGTAGATGCTCCCCAAGTTGCTGTTGGTTGCATGCTAGACGATGCCACCTTTAACCCTAATTGCTTGATTGAATGTTCTGTGCAACCCCATACCGATATTGTTGGTGGGGGTTTCGAAACTGTTATCCATAATGGGTCGTTTGATAAAAATGTTAGCACCAATGCGACCCAGGGCGAGCCGAGCTGCAGCAGGTCGAGCGGCCGCAGGCCACAGCCCAGGGAGGTTGCGTCAGCGACCACGTGGAGTGGGGTAGGGGCGCGTGTTCGCCTAGGTAACGCCGCGGGAAAGCCAGTGGCGGGCAGGGACCACGTGGGTGCCCCAGTCGCAGGCGCGCACCCGGGCTTGGGTAGCAATAATGCAGACTGGCTGCGTGTGGTTTGGCCGGCCGAGGCTCGGGAGGCTATGGAGGGCCTCTTCTGTACCTTGTGGGTGATAGACGTGCAAGATGAGGGTATTGTCGAACTGGTTATTGATATATTTACATCTTGTTTACAGGGCAATTGTAACTGTATATTTGAGGTACAGGGTGTCCCAGCCCAGCTCCGCCCCTGCCGTATGTTCGCGGAATGTCTGTGTAGGGGCGATGCAGACCCAGACTGGGAGTATTTGTTACGGGGTGCATGTTTTGGCTTCAGGGTGGTGGATGACGACTGTGACAGCAATTATTATTGTGCCAATTACACCTCGATTACGAACACCGGAGTGTGTGATATTATGTCGGCCCGCATTACAGACGAAATAGAAAAAGGCCTGTTAACAGTGGTGGAGAAGCGGTGCGTGTGTACGCATGCCTTGGGTAGCGTGCCGAAAGGGCACAACGATTTTAGGGCCATAGTAGATTGCTCCAGCCCGGCGGACAGCTGCGTGAACGAACACACATGGTCGTGTAGAACTAAGTTCAGCTACAACTCGGTAGATGGCGTGACAGAATTATTGCAGGCGGGGGACGTCCTCACGACGGTTGACATCAGCAATGCTTACCGTGCGGTGAACACACACCCAGACTCACGTAAGAAACAGGGGCTAACGTGCGATTTTGGCGAAGGTATTGTTTTCTTAAGGGATAACAGGCTATGTATGGGCCTGAGCAGTAGCCCGTTCGTCTTCTCGAAGATAAGTGACCTGATAGTGCGCTGCCTATGCAGGGACGGTTATGACCAGTGCGTAAATTACTTAGATGATTTTTGTGTGCTTGGACGGACAGTGGGCGACTGCTGTGCAGCCCAGGGGACTCTAATGTCGACACTAAGAAGGTTAGGTTTCTCAATCAGCTTTAAGAAGTTGACCCCAGCTGAACAGATCACAAAATTTCTGGGGATAGAAATAGACTCAGTCAAGCTGGAACTACCTCTCCCAAAGGAAAAACTCGAGAGACTGCAGGGGCAACTGGCGGGCTTCCTTGGTAGACGAAAAGCCACAAAGGGGGAGCTGGAGGTCCTGGGCGGAATATTGGCTCATTGTTGCAAAGTGGTGCATGGCGGTCGGACCTTTTCTAGGCGAGTTTATGACTTAATAGCGTCAGTCAGGAAAAGCCATCATAAAGTGAGACTGAATGAAGATTTTCGTCGGGACATCGAATGGTGGCTTGAGTTTGCGGCCATCTTTAATGGGAAAGCGTGTATAATACCACCCAGTTCTAACTGTGTGTCGGTGTACAGTGATGCTGCGCTCACAGGTTTCGGCGCGCTATACGGAGATGACTGGCTGGCGGGAGTCTTCGATGGCAAACAGGTAGTAGGGGTGGAACTGGGCCATCACTTATGCGGGGCCAGGGACGAGGGCTGTCAAAGTGATAATATAAATGTGTTAGAAATGTGGCCGGTCCTTGTGGGGGTGAGACGATGGGCGGAAGGTTGGAAGGGGTCTAACGTTATGTTTGTCTCAGATAACACCCAGGTGGTCGCGGCCTTACGCACGGGTAGGAGTAAAAATAAAACAACCATGAAATGGCTTAGGCTGATTTTCTGGGAATCGGTGAGGTTGAATTTTAATGTGATGTCTGTTTATATTAACACAAAAGATAACATCATCTGTGATGGCCTCAGCCGGCTGTCTGCCTTCAAAAATATAGCGAGGATCAGGGATGCAGACGTAGCCAAAAGAATGTGTTGCCACCACTTGTTTGATTGTTGAATTGGTTCTTGCAGACTGGGAGGCCCTCGGTAGGGAACGGCGGGTTTTTGAGAGGGCTCATTACACAGCATCCACACAGAAAACAAGGTCGGTCCAGGTTTGTGCTTACTTGGAGTTCTGTGAAATGTTCGAGGACATGCTAGAACCCTACCCTTGTGGTGATGACCAAGTTTGCCTGTATATGACGTTCTTGGCTAGGCGTCTCTGTGCATCTTCAGTCAGAAACTACCTGAGCGCCTTATCAAATCACCTAAAGGACTTAGAGTGTCTGCCCATTGACTATCGCAGCCACAAGGTGAAGAAGTGTCTAACAGGTATTAGGCGCTTGAAAGGTGACGGCGTGAGGCAGGCCGCCCCTATGTTGCCCCCGGGGCTGCTAAAAGTTTTTGACTTGCTACGACCTTCCCTGGGGCACACCGCAGTGCGGGCCGCGATGTTACTGTCATTCAGAGCCTTGTTAAGGAAAGGCCACGTGACGGATTCAGATTGTGCATTTGTTAGGAAGGATGTAAACTTCCACCCATGGGGTCTCATGTTGCACGTGAGGAGATCTAAAACCATTCAATACAATGAAAAGGTACACCGTATCCCTGTGGCTAATGTGGGGAATAGGGCATTGTGTGCGGTGTACTGGGTAAGGAAGCACTTTGCAGATTGCCCGGCCCCCCCTGGAGCCTTGGCTTTCAGGATGCCTAGAAGAGGGCATTCCGTCCCCTTGACTTATAACTACTATCTGAGCGTGTTAAAGATGATCTGTGCAGGTGCAGGTCTGGATCCGGATAATTTCTCTACACAGTCTCAGGAGGGGGGGTGCTACCTTCCTCCCCTTGTGTGGCGCACCAATTGAAGTGATAAAAGAGAGGGGTGACTGGAAGTCAGACGCTGTCTTCCTGTATCTCCAGGCCTCTTTGGCCGAGAGACTGACCACCGACATGCGGGTGGCTTTGATCCTGGATCAATTGTTGTGAACTCTTGCTTGGGGGGTTTGGTCTCTTTAGGGGGCCAGCCAGAGTTATTGGCTCGATCCAACTTCCTGTCTTGTGTTCCTTATGTAATGTAATAATAATGTTATGCATAAACTCTTATGCGTATATTATTCATGCAATGTAATTATCCTATTATCCTTCTCTACTTGTCTTCTCCCCAACTCCTGGACAACTTCTATAAGTTTACTGTGTTGGGTGGGTGGAGCTGGTGGTTGGTGTGCGGCCTGGAGGGCAGGTTAGCTGCTCCAAGCAGCCCTACTCCCCGCCTTCCCTCCAGGTGGCCTCCTGCTCCCCCTCCTTCTGCCCACTCCACCTCCTATTTTTGCTCAAATAAACTATGCGGTAGGTCTCTTTAGGGGGCCAGCCAGAGTTATTGGCTCGATCCAACTTCCTGTCTTGTGTTCCTTATGTAATGTAATAATAATACACTGATAATTCAAGCAAAGTTTTACATACAAAAGTAAACTTTAAACTTAAAACCAAAACCTAATGACCACTAACACAGTAAGGTGAAGCCATTCAGAGAAATTAACTATATAGGGTATGCACCTACGTCACGCAAAGCGGAAGTGCGGCCATTGTGGCGATAGTAACCACAATAATAACACACTGTCACACTGTAAACTCAATGGCTATGAGCAATCTTGATACAGAAAAGGTGAAATATCTATAAAAGTAATCCACCTAGGAACAAATCGCTTGGTACACATATAGAAAACATGTTTACCAACAAGATTATATTAAATTGACAAGGTTAGGGTTCTGGATTTCTATAGATTTTGAATAAAATCGACGCTTTGCACTGCGCGTACCGGCAAACTGCCCGCGAAGGGTAAAATACGGCAATGCTATGTCTATGTGGAGCATTTATTTTTGTAAAATAAATTTAAAAGCTTTCATTGGATCGATTAAAAATATCTTAATGCGCGATTGAAGAGGAAGATCTGAAGTATTTAATGTAACCTAAGAGCAATTTACGCTGAAAGTATTAAAAACAAGAGATAATAGTGAAAGTTGGGATATTCTGAGTGTCAGTGCCAGTGCATTGTCAATGGCCGTGAGCAATCTTCATACAGACAAAGTGAAATATCTCTAAAACTACAACACTTAGAAACAAACTGCTTGGTACACATATAGAAAACATATTCAACGAATAGATTATTTTAAATTTATAAGGTTAGGGTTCCGGAATTCTATTAATTTTGAATGAAATACACGTTTTCCACTGCGCGTAAAGGCAAACTCTATGGGATGTTTACTGGTTGATATCGCCACAATGGCGGCGCATCCGGTTCGTGTCGTCACGTGAATACCCTATATTGGTAACCAAACAATTATCCGGTTGTAGAACAAACAAACTCACAGATGTTTGGGGGATGTGGGAGAATGCTTACAGACAGAGAAAGAATGCACGCAGTAGTTAGCTACACAACAACTGAAAGTGATAAAAAGAAGGGGAGTCAGAAGACTATTACTGTCTAGCAGCGAAAACAAGTCACTAAACTTAACCTTTATGGGCAGCATAAACACACCCTTCACAAAATAAAAAAATCAATACTATAGCAACTAGCATGTCGGACCAGTGGCCACTTAGTCAGTGTTGTGTCATCACGTGACATAAATAAAGGCAAAATGGCGGCGGTTGCGAAAAGAGTTGTTTCGCAGGTTACCGATGTTGTTTTTCCAGTGTCTAAGTCGGCATTAGATCTCCAACACCAACGATTGTTTGGGATAGGTAGGGATTGTATTTGTATTAAAATGACTTAAGAATTTTGAATTGTTCAATCTAAATGTAATGCTCGCATCGTTTGGTTGTTGCATTGCGTGTGTTGACATGTTTCTTTCCACGCGTTCTACCATTCTGCGCGTTCGTTTCGCTGTTCCGGCGTATGCGGTGTAAATATCAACAAAGTGATTCAAGAACGCCGCGGTGTACGCCGGCGCAACAAATCGAACCCACAAAGTATCGAACTGACAGATCTCGCTCAGCCTCAGGCTCAGGGTTTCACAGGTTCATGCCTTTCGAGTTTACTTCTGGGGCCATATTCATGAGCTCGGGGTACGCTTAGCCAGAGGGTAGGCTTAACCGTTGGGTAGGTATCCCGCGGGTTAACGGAGGAGATTAATTGGGTCAATGGGTATTCACCAATGCACTAGCCGGTGCGGATAGCTACCCGTTCGATTATTTATAGATTTGGGAATTCCCTCCAGTCGCTGCGTTGTTTACTTTACATTCGTCGATTCGAAAATATCAATATCGCCGCCGTTACGGCGTCAGTGTTAATTTTGCTTCGGATTTAGGGTTAATTTGAATAAATTTCACTTATTGCGTATGTAATTGTGTTAAATATGACAGCATTGAATAGATTTGGGCGTAAGGAATTCACGCAGATTCGGCGGCGACGGCGGCGGCCATTTTTGCGCCGATTTGTGTACTTTACATTCGTCGATTTGAAAATAGTAATATCGCCGCCGTTACGGCGTCAGCGTTAATTTCGCTTCGGATTCAGGGTTAATTTGAGCAAATTTCACTTATTGGGTATTTAAATCTATCAAATCTGATCGCATTGAATAGATTTGAGCGTAAGAAATTCACGCCGATTCGGCGGCGACGGCGGCGGCCATGTTTGGTTAACATTGGACAGTATGGATATCGACGTCGCTGCGGAGGCGGGGATTTGTGTACTTTACATTCGTCGATTCGAAAATATTAATATCACCGCCGTTACGGCGTCAGCGTTAATTTCGCTTCGGATTTAGGGTTAATTTGAATAAATTTCACTTATTGCGTATTTAAATCTATCAAATATGATCGCATTGAATAGATTCAGAACCACACACACTCACAATCCCCTCGGGATAGTGGCTTACCCCTGGGTCGAAATTGGGGTAGCGTACCCTCCGGATAGAGCCCCAGGGTAGTGCTACCCCGAGCTCATGAATAAGGATTTTCCGCCGTTAGCCGGGGGGGTAGTGTACCCCCCGGTTACAGCCTCAGGGTAGCGCTACCCCAAGCTCATGAATATGGCCCCAGCTGTTTTTCATACCGGTGTTGCGGTTTTCCAGGGACACCAGTTTGCCAGGGCCACATTCAGGGTCCGTCTCGGAGGCGCCTCGGCGACGTCTCGGCGATGCTTTTTGGTCTATTTGCGTTCAGGTTCCGTCTCGGCGACGCCTCCCTTTTCAGGCAGGAGACAAAAAGCGCCTCGAAAATGGCCGTCACATGCAGTGGTTTCATCCAATCAGAGCGCAGCATTTCGATTGCAAATGGCCGCCGGCTATGGGGGCGGCCATTTTCGAGACAAGAAACTGCCTTTGCCGTTCAGACTAGCGTGACGTCACGGGCGCCTCCGAGACGGACCCTGAACGCGGCCCAGGGACACATTGCTTCTGCGCATGCGTCAACATTGAACAGCATCGTCACTAACCTTATAAATTTAATATAATGTTTTTGGTAAAGATGTTTTCTATATGTGTACCAAACGATTTGTTTCTAGGTGGTGTCGTTTTAGAGATATTTAACATTTTCTGTATGAAGATTGCTCACGGCCATTGACAATGCCTTGAGTTGGACGGTACGCGCATTGAAAAACATTAGTTCTATTCAAAATTAATAGAAATCAAGAACCCTAGCATTATCAATTTAATATAATCTTAATGGTAACGATGTTTTCTATATGTGTACGAAGCGATTTGTTTCTAGGTGGTGTAATTTTAGAGATATTTGATTTTTTCTGTATGGAGATTTGCTCATGGCCGTTGACAATGCATTTGAATGGAAGTGTCCCTGGCAAACTGGTGTCCCTCGGAATCCGCAACACCGGATAGTTTTATCTCCTTGGAACACTTCCGGTAATCTGTTAGGTGGCATCACAGAGAAACTCAGTCCAAACTGATTTTTGAAATGTACATTTGCATTTCATTTTGTGATAATCAGATAGAACTTTATACACTGATTTCAGTGATATAAAATTTATCTTGATGTGATAATCGCTTAAAAGATTATGAGCATTTTAAAATATAATTTTGAGGGCTTTTTTCGTCCAAAATTGAAATTGGCCAAATTAGCAAATTCACAAAGCCATAGAACATGTGCAGATACTTGGAAACCAAAACTAAGCACATAATCAAGTTTTGTATATATATCATTATTTTTTTTCGGGAAGAAAAACTAAAAGATTTTAACACAGATATATGATTTTTAAAACAGCTAAAGTATCAAATTAGCCCTGTTGTAAAGTTAACAGTACATATTTACTACCTAAGAATAAGTAACATTTTCATGGAAATTTCAAAATGCCATATCTTAGCTTCTAATTAAGATACAGAGATAAATTTGGTATCACTAGATTCAGCTGGACTGTATCTATAATGTGCATGTACTTTAAAAATGTAGACAATTGAACACTAAAATTGTATTCCAATTACACATGAAATTTGGTTATATACCTTCACAATGTCTTCAATACACTCCACATGACAAACACAGCATTCACTGCTCACAGACAGAACATTTTTATGTAGTAGGAATCAGTTACAGCAACATCATCCACTTTGAAGCATTTGAAATCGTGTTTTCAGCTCGTCGGTTTCCAAATCGGTCTCATTTCTTCAGCTTCTTGATTCGCGTGCCGTGAATGAATTTACTATTTTTTATGCTGATTTAATAGCAAAAAGCTTGCTCTTTAATTTGACAGGTGTTGAACGGGGAATGTTTTTCTTTGTCACTGTGAAATCTTGTCTTCAACTAGGTATCCCAAGTGATTTTAAAAAACAGGTCTGAGCTTAATTTAATGGATTTCATCTGTTAGGATATTTAATTTGAAACAAAATGATACTTCATTTGTCAAAATCGCTCTAATATTAAGGAAGATATGACCATTTTTAGGTTGTTACTTAATTGGGCCCATCCAAACCTAAAAAGATAGCATTTTTGATGGTCCCCAAAATTAAAACTAATCACCCTATCTCACTTCTAATGTTTTTTTCTGGTGATTCCATGGCCTGTATAAAGAGAGATATAGGGGTATGACATGGTTACATTTCAAGATATGGATCTTCAAAAATGCTAAGAACTACAATTTCCCATAACTCACCATTTTTCAAATTCAGCTGTGAAGCACTTTTGGAGGTTTGTCTCAAAATGAGACTCAAACTGTCTTCTGTTCTGCCATTGTTAGATAATTTTAGTAACTGTTTAACACACCAATCACTGCAACACAAAAGACATGAGAGTTCAGGGCCAACTCCTGCCAGGTTTCATGCAGCCTGGCTGAGTCACTGATGGCAGCCTGTTTGGAGTAGCTGCTACTAGTACACTAGTGACTAGATAAAAGATTCACCGCTAAAGCTGTATCAGCGGTGAAAACCAACCTTGTGTAAAAGTTTGGGGAAAAGTGTCTCCATATTTATGGCCTTAGAAAGGCTTAGTTTGGCTGTCAAACCTTATGTTGATTAACAGTCAATCTAACTACAATCCATATGTATATGTTTTCCCTCAACATATACACTCCAGAGTGTTTGAATGAACTGTTTGTACCACCTGACAACCTCAGCCAATGAAAATGACCTAGCTTGGACTCTACCAAAATGGCTGACATGTGGATATGTCGATCCAGACTTTAAACTTCATACATCTATGCATTTAATCATCTTATAAAGGTGACTGGACACTATGGACTGGGAACCCGAAATGACAGAGGAGAACACCTGTTACAATTCTGCGTAAAAAACAAACTGGTCATAACTAATACCTTCTTCCAACAGCCAAATAGAAGACTATACACATGGAAGAGCCCAGGAGATGTCTGCCGGAACCAGATCGATTACATCATGATTAAAGATAGATTTAAAAACAGTATAAATAGAATCAAAACATACCCAGGTGCAGATATAGGTTCGGATCATAACCCACTCATTGCCACCATAGAAGTCAAACTGAGGAAGTCGAAATCCTCACAGATAAAGAGGCCATACTATGACATCACAGCACTTAAACAACCAGAACTGAGGAAAACCTATGCAGTGGAGGTGAACAACAAATACAAATCTTTACTCATGGAACTAAGCGAACAAAATGAAAATAAAGAATCAAAAATGGAGAATAACTGGAAGTGTTTCAAGGAAAGCCTAAAACAAACAAATGAACTATTGCTCCCACTGAAAAAAAGGGTAACACAGAAGGCATGGATGACAGATGAAATCCTACAACTAATGAAAGAGAGGAAGATACATAAGAATACAATGAAATACCATGGAATGGACAGGGAAGTAAAGAACAAGTGCTCCCAAGAAAAAGAAAGATGGCTGAGATCGAAATGTGAGGAAATAGAAACCCTTGAAAACAATCATCAGACAAGGGATATGTACGAAAGGGTCAGAGAAATGACAAATAATAAGCAGTCTTCGAAACAAAGAGGATGTATCAAGAATAAGAAAGGACAACTACTTTTTGATGAAGAGGAAGTCTCTCATAGATGGTCTGAATATATCGAAGAACTTTTTGATGGGCAGAGAGAGGAAATACCTGAGATGAGGAATACTGATGGGCTTCCTATTCTGGAGAGCGAAGTAATAAGAGCCATTGGGCAACTTCGGAATGGGAAAGCAGTAGGAACAGACGATATCTCTTCTGAAATGTTAAAAGCTTTGGAGGGAGCTAGCATCACAAGGATAACTGCTCTTTTTAATGACATATATAACACCGGATATATTCCATCAGACTTAAGAAAATCTATATTTATTGCCCTTCCTAAGAAACCAAAAGCGGTGGAATGCTCGGATTTCAGAACAATAAGCCTCATGAGCCATGTTATTAAAGCTTTACTCAAAATACTACTAGAAAGGATTAAAACAAAAATTAATCGAGAGGTATCAGAAGAGCAATTTGGATTCAGACCAAACAGTGGAACAAGGGAAGCCATTTTTAACATGAGAACAATAATTGAGAGACACCTAGAAGTAGATAAGGATATATACATATGTTATATAGACTACGCTAAAGCATTTGACAAAGTACATCACAAGAAGCTCATAGAAGCTCTACAAAAAATCGGTCTAGACGGTAAGGACGTTCGGCTTGTGGCCAACCTCTACTGGGAACAGTATGCTGCTGTAAGAATTGGAGACTCATTGACACCAGAAGTGAAGATCAAATGTGGAGTGCGACAAGGATGTGTTCTATCACCTAGTCTTTTCAACATTTATACGGAAATGATTTTCAGAGAAATAGATGACATCATAGGAATAAATGTTGGAGGTGGAAATATCAATAACACAAGATACGCAGACGATACAGCACTGCTAGCCTTAACGGCAAATCGACTACAAGATATAGTGGATGAAGTAAAAGAAAAAAGTGAGAGATGTGGCCTCAAAATGAATGTAAAGAAGACAAAATCCATGGTTGTCAGCAGAAAGGAATACAAACCAAGAGCAGAGATAAAAGTTAATGGTGTAATCTTGGAGCAGGTAGAGTCATTTGTGTATCTGGGCCATTTAATAACTAGTGATGGCGGATGTGAGAGAGAGATTAAACGGAGAATAAACATTGCCAAAACAACATTTCTAAAGATGCAGAAAGTACTAACATCTAGAGACATAAATATAAAAACAAGACTCCGACTGCTAAAATGCTATGTGTGGTCTACACTTTTATATTGCTGCGAGACATGGACTTTGAAGAAAGCAATAACAACAAAGCTCGAGGCATTTGAAATGTGGCAATACAGAAGAATGTTAAAAATTCCATGGACAGCAATGATAAGCAATGTGGAGGTCCTAACAAGAATGAAAATAAAGAGACAGATAATACAAACGATCAAAAACAGAAAAATTAAATACTTTGGCCACATGATACGACACCAGGAATCACAGAGAAGAATACTGGAAGGGAAGATAGAAGGGAAAAGACCAAGAGGGAGAAGGAGAACAACATGGATGGACAACATCACTGAGTGGACAGCAATGAGCTATGCGGAATGCGTGAGAGGAACGAATGACAGGAAGAGATGGAGGTCCATTGCAGCCAACCTTCTTCGAGAAGACGGCACCCATTGATTGATTGATAAAGCTCAAAAGTGTAGGTAAATACATCCAATTGAGTGAAGAATTTATGTTGTGTTCTCTGTGGCAGAGTGGTTAGAGTGTCTGACTTTTTTCTAGGTCGGACTTCTAATCTAAAGGTCGGTGGTTCGATTCCCCATGGCCCCCCCCACCGCTGTGTATAACTTACAGCTTCATCAAAAGCCGGTTGCTCTCATACCATGTCTATGTGGTGTGGGAGGTTAAAAATCCCATGGGTCGGTAAAAGTGTAGGCTCGGGCTTTCTATCGACAAACTGTCTAATGGTGAAAACTCAGACTTATCCATGATAGGCAGTATAAATCGTCTAGAACAAAAAAATGCTTTCATTTCCGCACTTTTCTCCAACTTTTACATAAGGTTGGTTTTCACTGCTGATACAGTGTCAGAGGTGAATCTTATATCTACTTCCACACGAGCATTGAATGTCAGAAGGCTCGTGTGGCAGATGATCATCATCCACACAAGCATTCTGACATTCAACTTCATGATGGGATTCAAACCCGTGGGGTTCAAATCCTGACTGAGTCAAACCAATGATCCGTCAAAGGAATTTAACCTATCGTTGCCTAGCCTGGCGCTCTGCAGTACTAGGCTAGGACAAGGAGCAATGTGAATGGAATTAGGTATTGAGGAATACCAATTATCGTGATTGAAATTTCCCCATAATTTAAACCAAATTAAAGATTAAAACTTAGTTTTTTTTAAAGCAGCTCTAAAACATTGAGCTTTTATAAGAATGAGTATATATTCCGGTGACTATCACTGCTCATACTTCCAAGTGAGTCAATGGGTAACAAATGTATGAAACCACCAATTGTGTTTGCCAAACAAAATAGGGATAAAATGTACATTTTTACCACATGAATTGGATTTTTGTATCGGTTGTCCAATACTTTACACATTTGTTCAGCTGGAATGGTAACTCTTAAATGGTTTCAATCCATAATTCGTTTAATTCTTCTAGTTACATATATACAGGTAATGCACTTGCACATGGCCAGGCCGTAAAACTCCAACAAACCATTATCAACCGTACAGAACATAGCTTGTACATGATCTTACACACAGCAATCAGTGCTGTTGGGGCTGATGAAAATGTAAAATATTGCCCCTAGAGCAGGTTTTGATCCCACACTTCTTGACATTCTGGGGCTAGCGTCCTAACCATTAGTCTATCGAGACTTCCTGATGCAAGCATCATCATCATTGTCTATGTGGCTCCTTGCCTGAGAGATCAATGCATACCACTATATTAATAATCAAAGACTAGTGTTTATGCAGTAAGAACTGACACTATTAGATTTGAACTTTTCCTGCTTTCGTTCATTTTCCCCATTTGTTGTCTTTGATTAACATGCAGTTTTTAAATCAAAATTAAGGTGGTGACACTGTCTTGGTAAAGTTGTAGTTGTTATTTCTCTTTCAGGCAATGAGTACAAAACGAACCTACCGCTACAGATGTTGCTATACTTCAACAGTCTTTTCTACCCATTCTGGCTTTTCAGTACGATCATGATTCTAGATGTAAAGGTAAGGTTAAAGTTGCAAAGTCCAGTATTGTTCTTGTTTTTGTTTCTGTCAAATTGTATTTGATAAACACACTAGGTTCTTCCCTTTTAATCTACTCTACTTTGGTTTAGAGTAATTTATTTAATTATGTTAACTTTGGAAGTATTTGAACGGAAAACCTACCAAATTAGTTCTGGATCGTTCTCTCAAGCTGAGTACCACTTTTGTGACATGGAAGCAACAACTGAAAGCATCCCAAATAATAGCAGAAAAGATTCCAAATAATATCAGAATCCATATTTATATGAAGCTTTACATGATGTGTATGTGTCAGAGTTGGAAAAAAAACATTTCACATTTTGATTTCGATCTTATGACAAATAACAATAGGAAAATATGTCCTATGTAACATGGAAATTAAACACACATCCATAACATCATTTTTAACATACACAACACATTCAAACTAGATTTCTTTGATTACAGGTTAGCAAACAAAATGATGTCTTACAAGAAAAAGGTTTAAACAAAGTTGAAAAGAAACAAGTTTGTGTTAATTTTAGTGTAAATGAGTAGTTCTCCAGAATTGGAGACCCGTTGGGATGTGCTTCATTATTAATCACTAAACTCTTCAAAACAATTTCAGAAAAACAATTTGTTCATATACCTATAGGGAATATACTAAGCAAACACTAGTAATCAAAACCAGACACATTAAGAGTCCGCAAGGTGTAAAAATAATTAAATAAAGTCGAAAATTGACCAAAAAATGGCAGCAATGAATTTGCACTGGAGTGCCCACCATCTTTGAAGCTGTAAATAAAGAAAACTATCAAGCACAGTTAATTCAATTTGCTTTTATGTTGGCAAGATTATATCAATAAAGATATTTTTCACTACTTTTAGTTTTTACATTGCATAGGTACATGACAATATCGCTGTAAAAATACCTGTCCTGTGCGTACGGTTGGTGTCACACTGACAGCACAGATGGTTCGTTAGTTTGATCAGTTATCAAGCATGGTATGCATAATCAGTAATACTTTTATTTAATCTATGACCTATAATGTTTTCAAATAATAAGAGATAATCTGGAATTATCAAAAATTGGCCGATTTAAAGCAATTTTTATTGATGGTGTCACATTTGTAACGTACGTCCCAACCAATTTACAAATTCAATATTTGAGCACTGAAATGTTATAGGGAGGGAAGGAAAGACTACAGACTAAACAAACCATCCTATCAGACAGATTGGTGAAGTTTTAGATGGAAACTCCAATAGGCAGTGACGTAATCTGCTATAGATCATGACGTGTCACGTTTTTGTGCACATGTACGCACGGCACCAAAACAAGTAGTATAGTAGGGTTCTTTTGAGAGTAGAATGACATAGGTCTTGCTCTGCGAGAGTCCATTGACCTTAGATGACCCCCCCCGCCCCCCACACCCATGGACGCTGTCAGAATGATTCATCTTAGGTCAATAGACTCTCGCAGAGTCAATGGACTCTCTCTGAGCCAGGATTATGTAATTTTATGCTCAATAGAACCCTACTATACTACTATAGTACTACTGGTTGTGATCATATGATTTGTTGTTTGTTTGTTGTTGTTTTACATCCTAGCAATATCCAAGGTCATATCAGGATGGGTACCGACTTGTGACAGTATGCACTCATGGCGATTTTATAGTGCTGCCCCACCGGGAAATCAGGCTGCCGGCACCATGACCCGATATCCCACTCAGTCACATTATCCTGACACCGAGCTAACCAGCCTCTCCTATTCTCCATACCTTCCTTATCTAAGCAATTAATTACTTTTTCATTTAAATTCTTATTATTATATAACACATTAGATAATGTCACATAAAACACTGTCCTGTGTGTTTTGGTGTCACACGTAACACTGTCTCACAAACTACTAACTTCGCTATTCTCTGACAAATATGTATGATCTGCTTTTAAGGAACTACACATATAATGAGTATATTAAAATGAATAATTCTTTTGATAACACAACAAAACATTGTTATATATGAAGAAGATGGAAAACATTTTATTTGTGATGGGACGTATGTTACGGTGTCACAAATTAAATTAGTTTTTTTAAATCAGTGTTTAATGTAGATCCTGCGCTTTGTGCTTTAAAAGTTATCTTTCCTGTTGTACTTCAACATCCCATACCAATAATCTGGTCAACATCTGTGATACTGTACTTAAACGATGGTGGTGTCACATTGTAACACACAGGACACTCTTTGCATCAACATTTTTGAAGCCTAATTACCTCAAAACCAGTGGTGGTAGTGATTTTTTGTTTTTGTTTGATGATTCCACTCACCTGGAAGTTTATAAATAGTATACAATAGATGTTCAGAATACATTTTTATTTTTGACACTAATGCAACAATTGGGTCTCCAATTCTGGAGAATCACTCAAATGTGTAAAATTTGACATCTTCATTTTAGCACAAAATCATACTTTTTATTGATTTTATTCGATAGATTAAATACATATAGTATTGCTAACATACTTAATAACAAAAAGGCAATAATTATTTCACTTGCTATTAAAAAAAGAAAGAATTTATGTCCAACGTAACATGGATACCAAATATGTGGTGCCCAGTTTCAGAGAACAAGCCAGATATATATAGTAGCATTACTTCTAAAGTCTGAGTTGTTGCATATACCCATGTTTTTGAGTTTGTGCCATTTTCTTTAATAAATATATTAAATTGACGATGATTATTATTATCTACTTTATTTTAATTTGAAGTAATTTTGATTTATTAATAGCTAACTTTGAAGATATTTGAAGTGTAAACATGTCAAAT